>CAUIKF010000029.1:2500-212500 GCA_961205885.1 Ptychoptera albimana | reverse complement strand
CTTTAGTTCAACTTTAACCCTTTTATTTCTTGGGAATTCATCAAAACATTTTTGCAAACTACGTATATTTGCAGTCATTTTTGCCACTAAAATAAATTATTAAAATTTAAAGATATTTTCTTTTTTATTTTGTGTAATATGCAAACATTTCGATTCCATTGATCCTGTATCTAAGTCATGTCTCTTTACCGTATCTATCATGTCGGTAATCACAATTTCTGTTGATCTTTTTCTCTCATTATTTTTTAATTTAAATAAATCTTTTACTATAGGGTCAGCTCTGAAATATAAATAAAATAAATGCATATTCAAACAAATTTTAAATCTATATACGTTAATAGTTCTTTTGAATCCTTAAAATTGGGGCAATATTCTTCTAAATTTAGGTTTGGAAAACCTGTTAAGTCGCCACTCTTTTCTGGACTTACACACGAAATTTTTTCCGGACGAACCCATTTTATTTTTAAATCAGATTTAAATGCATAATTTCGTAATATTAATTTTGGACTATTGTTTATTAACAAATTTATTTTATTTAATTGATTCATTATGAATTATTATAAAAAAAAAATTGACATTTATTTTACAATGGTCAAAAATTTATTGGTTATGTTACCAAAATCCAAAATGAACTACAAACTCGAATGTTATGTGGAATGTGTCTGCTATAACGACGAATAAAGACAATAATACAATCATTGTCCGTAAACGACGCTACTGTTTATGTTTATAGGAGAGCTGAGCAACAAGTTATTTTGACAAGCATGATAGCATTTTTACATTTAATTTAGTAGAAAATATTGAAAAAAGAAAAACATCAATCCGTCATGCGTAAATGTCAAAACGTTTGTAAAGAAAACAACCGTTAATTTGCCTATAATTAATTAGATTAAATAAAGTATACGATAATAATAATTGAAGTCATATAAAGTAAGCAATGCATTCTATTTAAAAGTGCTTATACAATGTCTTTACGTGCAATTCGGAAAAAAGAGTTTAATCAAAGAACACAATCGGCAAGAATGTATAGCAGACAAAACAATGACACAATAATTAGAACCAAAATACGTAGCGTAAAATCGTATCCTAATTTGTCAAATGTAAATGGTGTTAAAAGCATCGTGTCATCACATAGATTAGCAAAATCAGAAGCAGATATAACTAATTTGGACGAAACAGAACGTGATAGAATACTAAATACAAAATCAGAAATCTGTTTAAAAACAATTTCTGTTCATAATACAATGGCATCGTCAACAATGGACTGCCTTGATCACGAAGAAAATAAGAGCCAAAGAAATTATGTAAATGATCGAAGGCGTTTTTCTGAAAGAACAGATTATTCCACATCTCGCTTAAGTACCATTACAAGTAGTACAGACATTCAAAGAGGTTTTGCAGACACCTCAAATATAAGAATTCCAATTATTGGCTATGAAGTAATGGAAGAAAGAGCCAGATTTACTGTAAGCTTTGATCGTTTTAATGCATTTCATTTTATTAATTACTTATTCTAAACATTACAGGTGTTCAAACTTCGTATTGAAAATCCATTTACAAATGATTGCTGGCTAGTGTTGAGACGTTACACTGACTTTGTTCGACTGAATAATAAATTGAAAACAATTTTACCAAATATTCATTTATATTTACCACGAAAAAAAATATTTGGAGATAATTTCAATGCAACGTTTCTGGATAACAGAGTCCAAGGACTACAATTGTTCGTAAATTCCATTATGTCAAATAACATTTTAAAAAATTCACAAATCGTTCGTGAATTTTTTTGCCTCGATGAAGCACCTATTTATTCTGAAAGTATGGAAGAATGTCGTGCAATATTTGAGGCACAAGAGGAAACAATAGCACATTTAAAACTGCAATTAAGTAATCGTGACGAGACTATATTAGCATATGAAAAAAAAATTACGTCAATAACTCAACACACTGATCTATTGCAAAATGCAATCAAGTATGTAATTACAAAATATGTATTATGAATGATTAATCTATTTTTATTTTTTAATTTATTTATTTTTAGGCATACTATTAATAACTGTACAAAATGTTCAAAGGATGTGGATAATTATCTTAAAGAAAAATCCGATGAAATTACCAACAGTGATTTGAAAATTAATTTATAACACTTGGTTGAATGGAAGAAAAGTATATTAATCTAGACGATTTATTAACTATATTTATACAAGAATCTTAAGATGAATTAGATGTTTTTATAAAAGGCTATTATTTTACTAATTAATTAAAAAGAAAAAAACAAATATTTTGATAGACATGAATTATTTTTTTCAAAATAAATATTTAAACATTTTAAAATTTGTGTTTTATTAAAAATAAAAGTAAACAAAAAATAAATAACCTAAAAGTGGTGTATATGCAACTAACTTCATTTTGCAAGCAATTAATAATCACCACAAAAATAACACTTGGTGTGTGGTGAATAAAAGTGAAAGCAATGGATTATTGAAGTGTCATATTTTAACAAAAATTTTTATTTTATTTGTAATTCATTAATAAAAGATATTTATAATATATAAAATATTAGTTTAATATAAAATTGAATCGAATAATTAACAACATGGCAAATGCAAGTGGTAATGTAAACACAAATGTGAATACAAATGCTACAACAAACGTAAACCCAACACGCGAAGGACAAGGACAATCTCAGACATTATTAAATTTAGCTGCAAAACAAAAATATATAGAGGAATATGATTTTCCTTATTGTGATGAATCATGTAAATATGAAAAAGTAGCAAAAATAGGACAAGGAACATTTGGGTAAATATATTTTTATATAAAAGTTTTCTTTTTTATAAATGTAAAAAAAAAAAATGTTGAAAAACAAAATGCTTGAATGCCAAATGGAACACTTTTAGAGAGGTGTTTAAGGCTAGGGAGAAAAAATGTACCAAAAAATTTGTTGCTATGAAAAAAGTACTCATGGACAATGAAAAAGAAGGTGTACGTATTACAATATTTTTATTATAATATTTGTTATCTGGAAATTTATTTTGATTCTTTTTTCTTTCTTTTTAGTTTCCAATTACAGCGTTACGTGAAATTAGAATATTGCAATTATTAAAACATGAAAATGTCGTGAATTTAATTGAAATTTGTCGTACGAAGGCAACGATCAAAAATCGTCATCGTTCAACATTTTATTTAGTATTTGACTTTTGCGAACATGATTTAGCTGGATTATTATCAAACATGATTGTTAAATTTAGTTTAGGTGAAATTAAAAAAGTAATGCAACAATTATTAAATGGTTTATACTATATTCATAGTAATAAGGTGATAACTAGATTGTCAATTGAATTTCTATAAGACACGGCAATAATTTATTTATTTCTTTTCTTAAGATCTTACACAGAGATATGAAGGCTGCTAATGTATTAATAACAAAAAATGGTGTTTTGAAATTGGCCGATTTTGGTTTAGCCAGAGCATTTAGTGTATCAAAGAATAACCAACCAAATCGATATACTAATCGTGTAGTAACATTATGGTATCGACCACCTGAATTATTATTAGGCGATAGGAATTATGGTCCACCTGTTGATATGTGGGGAGCAGGGTGTATTATGGCAGAAATGTGGACAAGATCACCCATAATGCAAGGAAATACAGAACAACAACAATTAGTACTTATATCTCAATTATGTGGTTCTTTCACACCAGGTTTGTAACTATGATACAATATTTAATACTTGCTTAACACTAACAATACTAACTTATTTAATTTCATGATTAAACAGACGTATGGCCAGGTGTAGAACTTTTAGAATTATATACCAAAATGGATTTGCCAATGGGACACAAACGAAAAGTTAAAGATAGACTAAGACCGTATGTGAAAGATTCACATGGCTGCGATTTACTTGATAAATTATTACAATTGGATCCTAGTGAAAGAATAGACGCTGATACAGCATTGAATCATGATTTCTTTTGGACAGATCCAATGCCCTGTGATTTAAGTAAAATGTTATCACAGCATACACAGGTAATATACTTATAAATTATTATTAATGTAAATTTTCTATATATTAAAATTATTAAAATTTTTAGAGTATGTTTGAGTATTTGGCACCTCCACGCCGTTCTGGACAAATGATGCGTCATTACCAACAGCAAATGGGTGCACCATTGCAAGCAAAGCCACAAGACAATAGTTATCAGGATAGAGTTTATTAATTCTTATTCTTTCCACATTAGATATTTATTAAAAAATATTAATTTGTAAGGAGTTATTAGTAAATGTAATTTTTTTTTCTACAATAATAAATAATAAAAAAAAAATTAAAATTTGACGAAAACAGATTCGTTGTCGAAATATATACTAATTTTATTTTCAAATTATATCAATGATAATATTAATAAAAATTACAGTAAAATTAAATAAAAGAAAAAAAGTTTCATTGTGAATCCTTAAAAAATAAAAGTGAAGGAAATTTGTTTGTAACTTTAATATACCATAAAGTTGTACACCGAAACTCGTAACAACGTTTATTTATATGCTTTCCATTGTTAACTATTCTTTAGAAGTGTGTATTGAAAATATATATAAAAACAAGTAAAACTTTTATTAATTTTCATTTAAAGATTATTCTAGGAACAGAATTAAAAATTATTGTTTGAAATTTATATAGATTACAAATCGCAGTACAGTATTTTTTTATCTAAAAAAAACATTTTAATAGTGATAGTATATGTTAATTTAAGGATTTATATGGAGCTTAATCACTATGATGGAATAAAATTTTTACAATAATTCAATGAATAAATATTAAATAAAATAAAAATTTTGTTTACATAATTCTCAAAGGGTTTGAATAAAAAAAAAATATAAAATAAAAAAAAATTGAATTGTTTATGATATTTGAAATATCTAAACTATTTGAATTTTTCCATGTTTTTATGTTTATCACTTAAAATAAATGATTTCATTGTACAACTACATATTTTATTTTATTAATAAAATTCCCATGATGTATGAAATTTACATTTATAAACTTATTGTTAAAGAATCGCTTTCGATTTACAGGTCTCTTCTTTAAATACAAAAGTAAACAATAAATATATTCTAGTGACACCTAAAGTCAAATGATATTTAATAAATAGTTTTTGAATTGACTTCGAGAAAACTAAATATAAAATTTCAATACTGACTTGGTTACTAAGTATCTACTTATGTACAGAAAATACATGATTACTATTAATATAACTACAACGATGAATATATAATATTTTGTAAATTTTCTATAATTTAAAACACGAAATGAACAAATAATAATAATAATATTAAGAATTATTGATAATTCTTTGATTATGTATTATAAAATATATTCTCCCAAGATACATTTATACATATTTGTAAATTGTTATATAAAATTCTTTTATTATACACTAGAGAATTAATCAAAAAATCAGTTGTATATATTGAAAAATACGGTTGAATATAAAATTAAGCAAAGTAATCAGTCGACTCCCTATATATATGGACAAAGTTTAAACGATTATTTAATTGCTCTAGTTCAATCTTTATTCTCAATACATTTCAATTACTATTGAATAAAATGTTATTCTTCGAATCGTTAACGTTTATGGTTATACAGTATATTTGCAACAAAATTAAAAAATCCTTAAAGTTCAAAATATATCTCTATACAATGAAAATTTTGTTTTTCTTTTTTATCATTAAAATTGCATAGAAAAATATAAATTTTGTAACAGTATGCAAATCTCAAATGGCTAAGGTTAATATTTTAATTCGATTAGTATTTGATTTATATAACTGAAATACAAATGATATACAAAAAAAGAAGCTTTAGTCTCAAAATAAATTTAATTTAAAAAACTTAAATCAAAAAACCTTAATTAAATTATATAGTTCTAGATATATGGCAGCATTTTGTTCTATACTATATGAGAGGTAGAAATTAATATAATAACTAATTTTTTATGTAACATGAAGTAAAACACAAAAAGTGAATATACATATATCTTTTATAGAAATTACAAAAAGAGAGTTTTTTATTTTGATATAAATATTCTGTTTACATTATTTTTTACAACTATTTTCCCAGCACAGGAAGAAATGCTAAAAGTATTCACTTATGGAGATTATTATTTTTTTTTTGTATACAGAATCACTTTAATTAACCTCTTGGTCTATAGAGATTTTTTTTAAATTAAATTAACTACTAATTACATTTACTATGTTTATAATAATACAAAACTTTTTCGATTTAATTAATAAATCTGATATATTTAATATGTTTTCTATTATTAGTAATCATTTACATTTGTACAGTAGTAATTATAGTTGTTCATTTTTGCAAAATACAAATAATTAATTGTTTATTCACACTCATCATAATGTATAATAACAAAAAACAAATTAGTTAATTTATTTTCATGTTTAACTGATTTTACACGAAATGCTAAATATTTATTAATGTTCATCACAGTGATTTGTTACATTATAATTAACTAATTTTTTTTTATTATTGTATTCCTTAATTGATTATGGTGAGATACCTATAGTAATAAAAACTAATGACCAAAAAAAAAAAAAAATTAATTACGTAATGCTTCTTCTCTGATGATCATTTAATGCTTTCGTATTCTTAATTCGAGTATAGATTTTCATAATAACGAATATAAAATTACTTGCAAATAATTTATATAGCAAATGGTGAAAATAACAAAATTATTATGTTTATTCAAAACATTTATTTTTTTTTTTTGTTGTTTTCACAGTTTATGATATTTTTTAAATTACGTGCTTGGTGGTAAGTGATATAAGACATTGGATGTCATAATTTTTTTGTTTTTGCCATGTTTAGTGTTGTTCAACATATATCATGTGACTAGTCAAGTGATTCTAACAAAGCAGGACAAGTAACAGCTGCATTATTATCAACAATAAATTTATGCTAGCATAAAAAATAAGCGAAAACAGCAGCAACATCAACAAAGTGTTTAACATAAAAAAAATAGTTTAAGTGTTGTACTATGCAATTTCTTCATTCACCAAGTCAAGTGACGATAAAAATTTCTGTCATCGGAGTAGACAATAAAATATGAATTCAAATAAAACACAAAATAATAATAATAATAATAATAATAATAAAAGTTCAACCACAATAATAACAGCACAATACATGCAAACATAATATTTGTCACCTTTTTGATCCATCCACTTTTAAGATCTTTAAAATGAATTGCGATGTGATTTTCCTTGTAGAAAAATATTTTTATTTTCATCTTGTTTTGTCATGTATACGACTTTTTCTGTTATTATTATGTAATAATAACCAACAATATATATATATATACTGATATTGGTATATTTTAAACATCTGTTACACTGTTTGACCAATAAATGTTTTTTTCTATTATTAAATAAAGACGAGAGCTTTTTACGATGTTTTGTTATTTTTTATTATTATTCTGTATCATTTACAAAGAATTATATGTATGACAAAATACTATGAAAAAAAAAATTAATGGAAAACTCTAAAATTAAAGTTGGTTGAAAGAAGGCCTAATTACTCAGTCTCATTAAAATCGAATTTTTTATCAGAAATAAATCTCAAGTACAATATCCTTACCTCAACTATAATTACTTTAAATGAATCATAGTTATAGATTGCAAGTTTATAACAATAATAATAATAATAATAATAATAATAATAATAATAATAATAATAATAATAATAATAATAATAATAATAATAATAATAATAATAATAATAATAATAATAATAATAATAATAATAATAATAATAATAATAATAATAATAATAATAATAATAATTTTATTGAAACTTTTTTTTTAATGAAAATAACATGAGTCTCCTTCCAACTATTTTATTATATTTTATTCAAAAAGTTACTTTAAATTTTAGTAAAATATTAAATAAATTTACAAAAAGTAATAACATACTAAATTAACTATATAAAATAATTTTTATTTTAAAAAAAAATACAAATTATTTATTACAATTAATTTATTACAAAATTACATTATAACTAATTAAATATGAAAAATATTTATGCACCTGGCAGTAATAATTAATTATTTGTTAAAAACGATTTTAAAACTTAAAAGGAAATCAAATAAATGCAAATAGAAAAGTATTTTTTTTTTTACATTAAATGATAATAAAAGTCGTTGTAAAAAAATTGTTATCTTATAAATGAATTATTAAAAGATAATACAAGGATTCTCAATAAACTTTAATCGTTTTAATAACTTTATAGAATGTACAGAGTTTAATGCTATATTCAAAACATAACCAATGTAAACACAAAATATTGATAAGTTTTCTATAGAATTTATAAATAAAATAAGAAAAACAAGCTCATAATTGCAAATCATATTAAACATGATCAAATTGATAAGAGCAACAGTAAATATAATGACCAATAATTATTATAGTTTGTTTGTAACACATTTTATATTTCATAATACAAATCATTTCTCTTTTTACAATAAATATACATTGAAATACGTTATGAAGAAGAATATATTGAATAAGGAATATTTACTTGTAATGGATTTACAAATATTTACATTCGAATTGTAATTTATTTTTATAATTATTATATAAAAAATAATTCCACCAAATAACTGAATATATATATATCAATAATTAAATAAAAAAAAAATCTAGTGAAATTAAGAGATTATTAAAAAATATATTTTTTAATCCTAGTTGATTATGATTGATAAAAAATATTTATAATAGGAATATAATACTAATAAATAATATTTACAAAGAGCTTTAAGTAATTCTAAAATGGAAGGAGATTACAATTTTATTTCAGTATATTCGGTTTGTATTTGTATTTGCATTTAAAATTATAAACTTAATTCAATGCATATATTATAGAAGAGTAATCATAGTTTTTTTTATGTGTGTGTATTGCATTATTAACAATTATTGTAACTTGTCTATGGAATAGTCATATTGTTGTATTTAATGGAATTTAAAAAGGATATAGGTAAATGTTCTTTTATTTTAAAAAGCTCATATATTTTATGTATAAATATTATCAATATATATACATATATATTTCTTTTAAATTAATTAATAATATTCAATTAGTTTTGTAATAATAAATTCTTATAATGTAACCACTTCATTAAATAATATTATATGTATGTCTGTTGTATTATTATTTTTCATTAAATAAATATTGTTACGGAACTTATTTTACCCCTATTTAAGGAAGTAAATAAATGAAAATGTCAGCATTATATCTTTCACTTACAAATACGGTTCGGTCAGATTCGAGGATATGGAAGACACGTACAAAATTGATTGCCACTTAAGTGTAAAAACAGTATTGTCGGAAAACAAGATAAAAATACAATGTTTTGTAATATTTCAAACAATAGAAGAAAGGGTTTTTTTATACAATATATCTATATCTATATATATATATGTACATATATATATTGAAGTGATGTGGTAAACAAACTTATTTTTTGTGTATCTTATCTTATTCTTTAATGAAAATTATATTTGTATGTTTCAATTCAATAGATATTGGTTATGGGAATTGTCGATATTCTTCTTCAAAATGTTTGATATGTTCAATATTTATTTATATGGTTAATAATGGTTTCATTGTATTTTATTGTTGTGATCCCTTTTATAAAGTACTATTATTTTTTTTTATTTTGTTAGACAAGTCTGATATATTCAATTTTGTTCTACTCTCAAACCATCTAGGTCAATAAGATAAAAATTGACCACTTACTTGTGAAAGGTTAATATAAAATAATTGGTATTTTATATTGTAACTAACAAAATAAAATAATTATTTAAACGATTATTATCTAATTGCACAAATGTATTTTGGGTTTTAATGACTAAATTATTATTAAAAAAAATTTACTTTTATTTCATTTATTACCGGGCGTCTCCACTTTTTCCACCACCATTTTTTAGTCATATTCGTAATAAATTAATATTTCTGGTCAATAAATTAAACTAAGTTGTACAAGTATTAATCAAATATTAGAAAAAAATGATTTAAAATCTTTGATGAAATTTGAAATGAAAATCTCAATATGAAATCGAATCTTGGAATATCTTCGATCAGGCAAAATGCGATAAAACAACAACAATCAATAACATAAAGAGAACCCATCTATAGATAAAAGTGAAAATGAAAACATGAGAGTGTTGCAAATTATGAGAATAAAAATAGAAAAATCAGTAAAATATATTCAATTCAACGTTGTTTTAAATAAAATATTTACACATAGTACATGTGCTTATGCTAAGCTTTCTAGTTCATTTCCCTTCTTATTGTCTTTATCTTGTTTTCAGTGGTTTTAATACAATCAGATTGTTTTTCTGCTTATAAGATGATTTTATATTTGATAATATAGCAATTTTGTGAACAAGAAATGGATAGAAAACATACAGATGCCTGAATAAAAGGAATAATACTTGCTAAATCTTATATGTGTAGTATTAATACAAGTTTCATTCTCAATAAGAAAATAATCTACTTTATAGCTTAGACTTTATACTATTTAAATTATTATTATTATTATTATTATATAGTCTAATGATACATTGTTTGCTTATTAAAATTTATTGATATTGATGTTTTATTATGATTCCAACATAATCAAAAAAAAAAAAAAAAAAAAAAACTACTTTCAGTCATAAACAGCGAAAATATTTTATATAAAGCATCATCATTCTAATAAAACCCAAAAATTTGTTATTTTTATGATATACACAATCAGATAAAAACAGATAATTTTAATAAAAATAAAAATTTCTATTTTCTTTCGTTTTTTTTTTTTTATTATAAATGAAATAAATTTTTGGATAATAAATATTTCTATAGTAAAATAAATTTTTTATGATAAAAAATGCGTTTTATTAACATTTTTTTTTCCGTATTTTAAAATATGTTTTTCCATGTTTATTGCGTATCAGTCGCTCCTGTTAATTCTAAATTATAACCAAACCCAAAAATAAAAATCTTAAATGGTGAAAAGCTTTCAGGTAAATTAAATATTTTTATTTCGTTATGCTTTTTTCGGTTTTTATTTTTATTGATTATGAAAGTTTGTACATTTTGTTTTTAAGCCAATGCTATATAACAGATAATAATAATAATAATAAAATGTTTATATTTTATTTAATTACAGTATAATATTCAATTATTATTTAAATTAAATAATTTTATTTGTATCTAATATGAAAAGTTTTCTTATTTTCGCTTTTTTCAAATTAAAAATGTTGTTTAAAATCTACGTGCTAAAATGAATTCTCCCCAACATATAAAGCGTTGATATAACCAAATATTTCGATTATCTACTTTCTAAAAATAAACAATATTATTAACATTTATAAAAAATAAAAAAAAAAATGACACAAGTTCAATTTGACGTGTAGAAAAATGACTTTGATTCAAAATCGATTTGATTAAAATTGGTTTGAATTTTTTTTTTTATAAATTTAAAATAAATATAAATAAGAAATTTTCTTTTTGAGACATCATAATATTTTTCGTATGATTGAATTAGAAAATTGGAAAAAAAAGTGTATATATATTTTTGATTAAAAATATAACATACGAAAATATGATAAAAAAGAAAGTAGAAATTTATATTATGCCTGATAGGAAAAAAATGAAAATAAAATAAAAAAAATATAAGTAGCAAAGATGGGGAAAATAAAACATTATTTATTGATAAAGGTGTTTTTTGATTTAAAAAAAAAAAAAATATTTGTTTTATTTAAATATTAATGATAAGATTAAACTTGTATGTAACATTCCAAAAAAAAAACAATAATAAAAATAACGAAGGTACGATAGAAGATACTTAGTTTAATTAAAAAAAAAAAAAAAAAAAAAAAACAAATTAGATATAGATATCATTGACCCTTTTGATTGAAAACTTTAATCACGCAATAATCAAGACCCTTATAAAATATTAACATTGAAAGTGTGTTAACCTTAATTTTTATTGTTTAAAAATAGTTGCTGGATAAATGTTTTTATACAAAACATTGTGTGCGTTTGTGTAGATGTTAATTATTTATTTTATTATTTTATTTATTTGCCGGTAGTAAAAGAAAAACCAAAACAAACTATTATCATTGTTAGAAACGATATAATAAGCATTAAAATATAAATCGATAAAACACGATTCAGCATAAAAATAACGTTTTTTTTTTCCTACTATCAAAAACAAAATAGATAGTAAATAAATACTTGTTGTGGTAAAATATTCTAATCACTGTGAAAATCAACAGTAAACCTCATAACAAAAACTAAAAAAAATAAATAATGAACAAAACATCCGCAACAAACTGTTTTGCTAAATAAATATCCTTTCACTTGTGTTTTGTTGTTAAATTCATGAAATTACGTACTTAAAAAAGAAAAAACCAGTGACATTGCGTTTGTGCTTTACGAATTTATACAAAAGCCCATAATAATTTTATATAGGTAAAATAGAAAATAATTATATTCATTACTGAAAATCCGTAATTAAAAGATTTCATGTTTAAATACTGCCCCCTTAATTACCACATGTATTAATAACCATTACGATTTTACTTTTACGTATAAATGTTGTCATTAAATGAAGACTAAGCATTTTATATATGAATAAAGATTATTCTAGCTGGCGAAAAAAAAGGAAAAAAAAAAAAACAGAAACAAAAACAAATTTATTCAAAAATATTGTCATGAAAATTTAAAGGATTTAGAAAAGGTGATTTATTTATTATAAAGCATTACCGTGTACACAAATAAACATTTTTATTATTTAAGTATATTCAGAAAAAGTTGCTTAAAGTTACGAAACAACGTAAACAAAGTTACAATCAATTATTTTTGTACATGTTTTAGGCATATAAAGGAATTTACTGTAAATGTTAAAAATAAAAAAAAAGAAACATTTACTATGCTTTGCTTAAGAATTTTAAGTAATTAATTTTTTTATTTCTGTTCTTCTAGTTTGTAGCAGCTTTTTACTTTTTTAAATTTAAATTTAACATGCGATGTAGAATATTATATAAAGCATTAACACTATCTAGCTTTGATAGAATATAATGCTTGAAATAATTTTTCTATTTTTATTTATTATCATAACCATTAACATTTAATTTTTATTATAAAAGCTGTTGATTTAAGTGTAAAATTTTATATAAAATGTAAATAGTGATTTAATTCGCTTATATTGAAATTAAGAGTTGAGTAAACTTTTAACATATGGACATGTATTAAGAAAGAATCTATTATAGAGATTTATCATGTTAAAATACTTAGTTTTTATAGTTATCTATTAAATTTTATAACTTTTATACTAGTTTTAACAATTTACTGATTTTAATCGTTTGAGAAAATTCAACGAACCTTTCGTTATTTTATAATAATGGTAAATTTATAGAACAAATCTCTTATTATTTTATCATGTCATTAATTTTATTATATTAAATATATATCAATAACAATCTAATAAGAAAAAATCCCATTGTGTTAAGAAATTTATTAAATTTAATTGAAAGTTGAAACTTTTTCGCTTTTAGCTTTTATAGGAAAGAAAATATTTTTTAATGAATAAGATAAAATTCAATGGGAATTTTTGATACTTTGCTTCACTTCACTTAAAGTAGTCATGTTTATTATACGGCTCAGCCTTATCGATATATGTTTCTTTGGTTCAGTACAGGTCATGGTAAAAATATGAGTTTAAAATTATCGGTTCCTCTGAAGCATTTACACAATAATCATTGCATAAATAGTCTCATCACAGTTGTTATCTAAACAAAGTGTTTTCTACCTTATTTTAAAATTTACATGACAATTATGAGTCCTTAGGATCACTTCAGCACGTTATAGTACACGTTAACCGATGTGATATATTACAACTAATGCTTCTAGTTTATTTATTATTTTTGATTCATTTCTGATTTGGCTCTCCTTGAACTTTTAAAATTAAATCGTAATTTTGTTATATAATTTAATTGGCTATAAAAATGAGTGAAAATCTAACAAACAAACAAACAAACACTGTCAAATTTAAATTATTTATTGATTAAATAAAAGAAACAAAAGTTGTTATATATTACCTATAAATAGAAGTCGCAATTATATTTCTAAGAAGTTTTTTATTGCAATAACTAAGTAATAAAAAGAAAATATTTTATATATAAATAAATATAATGCAAAAATATTTAATAAATCCTCGATTAATAAAAACAGAGCAATGGCAATTTTGTATTTACTTAATAAGAAATATTATATAAATGGTAAATAAAATGATTGCGCTGATATTGGAATAACTTATATATATATTTATATAAAATAGAAGAAGGAAGTTACAGGAAATTTATTCCATCATTTTTATTTGCTTAATTTAATAATAAAAAATAAAAAAAAAAAATTTACTAAATGTTAAACATTCAAAGACATTGAAATAAAATAAATATTTCTATACATCAAAAGAGTTTTCCATTTCAATAAACTTCAATAATTTTGCTTCTTTCTTTTTGCTTTTGGCTTTTTTTTTTTTGGTAAATCAAATAAAATGATGATAAGTTGTGAACAATAGCATTAACGTCCACTATTGAAATGACATTTTATTGAATGTTACATTATTTAACTGGAAAATTTTCCCACCTATTAAATATGCTTCAACGGTTTTTTGCACATCAAAAAGTTTAAACATCAAGAAATGAACAAAATAGCAAAAAAAAAAATCAAAATACCAAATGCAAATTTAATTTAAATCAATTTTAAAGATTTTTTTTTTTTAATTTTTCTTTGGTATTTAATGCTTACATTACTTGATATTTTAAATTAATTTATTAAAATTCACATAATAAAATAAAAATTCTGATAAAACAGTTATTTAAGAAATTTTGTTAGATTCCGTTAGATTTTAAAATATATTTTTAATCAATTTTTTTTTCCGAAAATATTATTAATCTGTAACTAGACATTAAAAGCTAAGCTTTTGCGTGATATTTCATATTATCACTTCAACTGTTAAAAAAATTCACACGATAAAGTATTTTTTATATAAATTTCTATTTATCAATAACAGAATATTCTTTTGAATTGGTGTAATTGTATTTTGTAATAATCAGGAGCAGACAATATAAAACCCGGAGACATCTAATCATGAAATTTTCTAAAGACAACACAAAATAATAAACTAATGATACTAATTTAGTATAAAAATTGATAAAATATATTTTTTTTATTACATTTGATAGTAGGTGATGTCCTTTAGAATTTTTTTTTATTTATTTTGCAATAAATTGTACAAGTTATCAGACTAGACATGCAACAATATATAAGAGTTTTTATTCATTTTACAGTACAAATGTTTATTCCGAACAAATGTTATTACCAAAAAAAAAAAATAAAATAAAAATACAATACAATAGAAATACTACTGAGTATGATTTTTATTGTTTCGTATAATTTTGCCTTACTACTGTCTAGACAAAAATGCTATAAAATAACTGGGTGATATATACAATGTGGATGTAATAAAATCGGAAATATTAATCTGATTTACCATTAATGGTAGTTTTTTTTTTCCTTTCTTTTTTTCCTCATTCTTTCTTGTATAATTTTTTGATTGATTGTTTTGTTACTAATTTGAATAGTAGTAGACTTATATTATCGTGATATAAATTAAGTAATTTTAATTATTATTTTTTTTTTTTTTTATTATCATAATACAACAAAGTCACACTTGTTTTAGAAATAGAGTAGAAAATTTTTATTAATAAAAGCTTTTAAACATTAATAAAATATAATTTTCAATTAGATTAATAATAATTTACGATAATTTCATAATCAGTTTTATCAGACCGTAATTATTTAATTTCATTAACATTTAATTCTATTAATACATTAATTATTAAACTAAATTAATGATTAATTATTTTTTATAAAATTTTTATATTATATTGAAGATTAAAAAAAAAAATTATTATTTTCGTTTCGTTTTTTAATAATAAATTAAATAGATTGCAATTGAAACCAACAATTTAATAAAAATTGAAAATACATAATTCATTGTCAAATATTTTCAACAAACATTAATTATGCAACATTAAAAAATAAACAAATATCAATGATTTTTCAATTTAATAAAACTGAAATATTTTCCATTTAATAACGATTTTAATGTATATATCTAAAAAATAAATTATATATATATATACGAACTTATTTATATCATATAATGCAGTATTAACATAATATACTTTGTCGGTTTTGTTTATTGACCTTTTTATAAGCACAAGTAAATAAATTTTAACCGAACATTCTATTTAAATTTATTTAAATAATGTTGTTTAAAGATTTAATGTATAAAAGGACGTTTTATTTCTTATTTATTCTTTAAAGAAGTCATTTTTATTTTGTTTGATTAGCAGCAACAATTTTGTTATAAAACAAAAGGCATAAATGGAAAAGATAAACCAGTTGATGGATTGTATAATTCTATAAAATATTATATACAATAGAACTTTTACATTAAATAAACAATATAACGTTTATTATTTTCTCATAAACATGTTTACAATGAGTAACATATATATATATATATATATATATATATATATTCTACTCAATGCTGTATGCAAATAGAATAAGGATATGAAAAGTGACGGTTACTTATTTAAGATGTTGATGTTTTGTTGTCTCTTGTTGGTAAATTTACAAATATATAATACATTGTTTAAATGAAACGTCTAATGCTATTGAAATGTATTTTTTATTTAAACTGTATTCTTGCCAACGGACTTGTTAAATTCTCTTTAACAAACATCAAAAGTTTATTATATTAAGTTACAACAATTATTTTTATTAATTAGTAAAAGTATTCTAATAATATAATTATATGATTATATTATTAAGGCTTGTGACACTGTTATATATATATATATAATATATATAATCTGAAACAACATAAAGTAAATTGATTACCGTAATTTAACCAAATCTGATATTCCTTAATTTTTGAAATATATATAACAGACTAAGTTTTACCTTTAATGCCATGCCTCGTTTATATACATAAGTGACAAAATATAGTTGGATTATTGAATAAAGAGAAAAATATAATTTTCTATCCAGTTATTATTTTGAATAGATTTGCTTCATAGAATTAATGCTTACAATAATGGTTTTCATTTAATCAATATTTTAATCAAAAAAGCTTTAAATCCCTTATAAGCCTCCTTAAGAAAGTTTCTACGCTTTATACCTTTATAATATATATAAAAAGAAAATACTTCAAAGGCGTATTTTCTTTTTTTTTTTTTTTTTTTTTTTTTGTTAATACACTAATCACAGCACACCTTATTCTATTCAATTTTTGTTACTTCACTTCAAACTATTCACGTTAACTTATGTGTATTTTATTTATAAAAATTTGATCTATAAACAGGGAAACTTAATACTGATAATAATGTCATAATTACAATGTCACATAAATGACAGGAAATTTTTTTTTTTGATTTATGACTTTTTCGAAAAAGTTAACCAAGTTTATTATTATTATTTATCTTATTTAATATTTATTTGTTTATAATTTATTGTTTATCTATATACTATATATTTTTGGTATCAAAGTTTATGATAAATAATGTTTAAATGAAAAAACTTCATACATTTATTTGACTATTGTGTTTATTTCAAAAAAAAAATATATTACTTTATTTCGGCCCCACTGATCATATCAAAGTAATGTATATTTTATTATAATATAAAAGAAAAACGATATTTTTGAATTTATTAAAATGCCCGGAAGATATATAGAAAAATCTAAAATACAATACCTGAACTTGATGTTTATATTTTATTATCTAAATATGAGATTATGGTTAAAAAGTAAATATGTTTAAAGGTCATAAATTTATAAGAAAGTGTATAATAGAAAATAATAAATATTGATTAATAGTTAAAGAAGTTAATTTTTTTCATTTTTATTTTATATAATGAATTAATCATGCTTATCAAATATTATTGTTTATTTTTTTATTTTTTTTTTGTGAATTTAGAATTATTATTATATTGTTATTGAATTTTATCCATTTTTCCTTCATAAATTATGATTATTTACGATGGATAATGAATTGTAAAATTTACAGAATTTACATTTTCCGATTTTTATTTATTTTTTTTTTGCTTTCTTTTTTTAATGGTGGTAGTACAAAAAATATTACTAAACATTAATTTTTTTATATAGACATATTCATTATAGCTTGATGCTTTATATTGTACAGTCAAGAGAGAAATATTCAACAGAATATCACCACCTGGGAAATAAGCATTATTCACCTCAACGAATTTTGAATGATTGAATATACATATATTTCGTATATGCGGATTGAGTTATGTTAAAGGAAGTTCACTTGGGAAATAAATATTTGTTTTTGAAGACATTGAAACTGGTTTTTTTTTTGTCGATCATTTATTCTAGATTATTTAATCATTAATCATTATTTTATTTACAAATTGAGACTTCACTGTAATTTTTTTGATAAGATTATAATTCTTTTACATGAATGCAAAATTTCAATCATAAATATTCATTCGCCAAAGTTATAAATGTTGTTTGTCTTTTAAATGACCTAAGTTTAATTTTTACTATCGATTGATCTAATTTTTTTTCTATATTATTTCAGCAAAATCATTTTATTTATTTATTATTTTATATTAAAAATTGTTTTTATCAACAAAATAAATATAATTTATTTTTCTCTGTTATTATTTATTGCATAAATAACTGCTATTAATTACGATGATGTGAATCTTGTCACGTAACATAAATCAAAATATTCAACAAAAATTGTTTTTATAAACATAAAAATCAAAATTTATTTGTTGAAATTATTCAAATTTTTGTGTTAAACAAAATATTTTTATTCTTAATATTGTCATAATATTTAAAATTTATAGTTTAATTGAAATTATGACAATGGTTCGTTTGTTTTTTTATATTAATATTTTAGATCTTTATTATCAGCAATTTATGACTTATGGAAAATATAAACAAATCAAACTAAACCAAAAAAAAAATGTTTATTTACGATTTGAATGTACAAAAATTTAAAAACTAAAAAACTAAAAAAATTTAATTATAAAAATGTTTATTACTTATTTATGTAATGTATGTCGCCATCTGATATAGATTCTCAATGATGGCACACAAAATCGTAAAAAATCTCTTTTTGTTTTTATTATAGATAATTGAGATTGTTGTGATGGAAAATATGGCACTATGGAGGTAGCAGATGCCAATCTTGATTCAGTTACGACAACAATATTTTTATTTATTTATTTCCATCTCATGTTATTTTCATTTATTATGTTTTTCTTGAAAATTTCATTCTACCATATTTAAATAATATGTGTCGCCGCGTATATAAATATTTTTTTGGTTTTATATAGAATTAGATAAAAAATTGTCTGCTCAAGATATAAAATATTTTTCAACTAATGACTTAGTTATAAATATTATGTAATAATCTTAATCTAGATATATTTATTTTTTAAAATTTGCAATTCAAAAACATAGAACATAGTCTTGTAACTTGGAACGCCTGAAATATTTTGTTTTTTAAATTTCTATTTTAAAAATGCACTAAAATGAGATTATGCTATTTAATTAACATTTTTTTTTAATTATTAGTTATAAATATATTTGTTGATATTGCATGCAAATAAGAAAAAAACATTTATCTATGCACAAAGTATAAATTTATTTCATTACACCTGTTTGTTTTTATATTATCAATTCGCTTAATAGCTTTTCTTTTTCTACTTTTTGCTGGTTCTGTTTATGTTGTATGTACATGTTTTATTTTTTAAGTTCCATTATTTCAACAGATGGATTTTTCTTTACTCAAGTGTATCGTTAAACAAGGAAGACAACATATTTATAAAGAGATGTGATGGGAAAGAAGGAATATTTGCAAGAAACTTGAGATAAAAAAGGGACAATTTTCTTCTCCTTTTTTGTTATTATTATTATTATTGTGTGCGTTTGTAATGTAATGAGAAAGTTTAGTCGACCGTTGTCCTTGCTGCTTTATATTGTATTATCCATCCGTGCAGAAACTTTGACATCATACACATTTTACTATAAAAGTGGTTGAGCAAAAAAAAAAAGAATAAATAAATAAAATAAAAGAAAAATAATAATAAAAAAGCTACAACATTGTTGACAATGTAAAACGGTGACTTTTATTTCTCCCTTTTTTATTAAATGAAATTTACAAAAAAAAAGTTTTTTGTTCTTACAAAATGAAATAATACAATCTTTCTACTACTTCACACCATTTCAAATACCCTTTTGTTTGACGGTCCGTGAAATGTAAATTGCTAAAATAGAAATGACTGGCATGGCAGCAAATGATCAGGAAAAGTATTTTATTATCCGCGTGAAAAGATAATAAGAAGTACGAGAAAACGGGTCAAAAACAAAATGAAAAAAATAAATAAAAAATTCTCTGAACTTTTGTAACAAAATTATAATTATAAGGCCGTTTAACAAATTTTTTAATGATTGGCTATAAAAAATTATTTAAAGATTTTATTCTGTTTATTTTATAATGTGATTGCATTAATAATATAAAATTAAACCATAGTTCTGATGATTTCTTATTGTATACAAATCTGTCGTTGAATATCCCTTAAGGAAATTGAAAATTAAAATAAAATGATTTCCTTAGTGTTATGCATAGTAATTAGAAAACTGTTGATTGATAATTAACAAATGTTCACGCCTACAATCATTATAAATCTTTAGATTACATTTTACTTAATTATAAAACAAAATATCATGTGCTATACAAATAGTAAGCAAGCACAAAAAAATAAATAAATAAAAACAACAAAAATGAAAGTAATCAAAGAAATCAGGAAATTCATAATCATAAAAATAATGAAAAAAAAAAAAATAAGATTGATATTCAGTTTGCGTGTTATTTTTAAATAAAACTTTGTTTCAACATATATTTCACAGCAATAATTGCTACTGTCAGATACTTTAAATATTCAAACAAGAAAACTATTATAAGATTGAAAAATCTTAAGAAATTATTTAAAACTTTATTAAAGTTTTCATTTTATTAAAATCAGGAAACAATTAAAAAAGTAATTTTAAAAGTGGAAAATTTTATACATATATATATATTTTTGTTATAAATGTATTTTATTTTCTCGGTGTTGTACTGTAATCTTTTAAAAATATGCTCATCAATAACTATATTTAATTATGATACTGACATTATTTTAATTATTATTTTTATTTTTATTTATCAATTAATTAATAAAACACTGAGGGGCAAATTAATTTCTCCGTACTTTTACTTTTAATTTACAAAAAATAACAAAAAAAAAAAAGAAAAAATAATTTTTATTGGAATGTATAGCTATATAGCTGTATATAGACATTGCTTTAGGCCTTTTTCAATATTATTTGTTAAAATATTTTCATATATATTTCTGTATAAATTATTAATTCAAAATCAATAAAAAAAACGTAAAAATAAGATTGGATTTTAATTAATTATTTATATTATGTTTAGAAATTAACTTTTATATTATATTATCGTAATTATTTTCAATTAATTTTGTACTTAAAAAAAATAAATAAATTATTTTTTTGTTTAAAATATAAATTGATTAAGCTTGGCATTGCTTAAAATAATGTTTATGTAAAATTTTAATGAATTTTCGTCCACACATTTTTATATTAATTATTTACCATATGTTATGTAATAAAAAAAATTCAAGTTGGTTGTAAACAATATGAAAATTATGTCAAACATAAGGATAGTTGAACAAACTTATGTGTTATAGGAAATATGTAGGGTTTGAAATTTAAATCATATTAAGTAGAGTACTACGATTGTTTCAATGCGCTTGAGTATAATTAAGAAAGCTATCTAATCAAATTGTGTTTCAGTTGTATAACAAATCGATTTAAGCCAGATATTGTGGAAATCGCTAGAGAGCTTTTTACACCCTCTACAAAATACTATCCATTCATATGATAAAAATAATTCAAAATAAAACAAAACTAATTAATAATATAAACGAACTTTATAATATGTCTTAAATGCTTCAAAGCGTCGTTAGAAAATTTATTTATAAATACTGATTTTATTGTTCTAACCAAATTCATAATATTAAACAAACCAAACAAATATCACAAGGAACTGTAAAATAATTTTATTAATAATGTTAAGTACATGGTATATTCTTGATTATATGTCCAAGAAGCTAGGAAGTTATTTCTGATAATGATTTAAATAGTATTTTACACTAGATTTTTATTTTGATTTTCATTTCACTATTCGCGTATTTTTTACATTTTTCGACAGTAATGCTTAATGCAATCATTTTTGCATTATGTACTTTATTTTTATCATTAATTTATAAAACACAAACTAAACTATATTAATGGAAAGTTATTTTAAGATCTAGTTTCTTATAATTAAAAATAATTGCAAGAAATGTCATTTATTTGATAAAAATAATATTATGAATTTTAATGATGTGGAAAAATGTGTTTCAACAATTTGCTAGAAATCTAAGGATAATGAATATAAAGGGGTGTTTTTCAATGAAAAATATATAAAATAATTTGTTTATAATAAATTTATTCAAATTACAATAGAATAGAATTTAAGTTTTAATTGTTGGTTGTAACCGTATTTAAAGTGGTACTGCTTGCACTACGGTTACGAGAACGTAACATATTAATGAGATTCTTATATTTTCTTTCCATAACGCATACTACCAATTTGAATATCATAAATAGAAATCCAAAGACAAATGATATCGTTACAAGTGTTTTGATAAATACTAAATCATTAGGTGCTTCACTATCATTCTTGAAATGTTGATAACCAATATGAGTGCTTATTTTTTCCATAGGTAAGACATTGCTTTCTCTCTCTGATTTAAGTTAAGCAAGTTGTACTGAAATTGTATCAATTTTGTAAATTATTTCTTCTATTTTAGTTGCTGATCTCTTTATTTCTTCGATTAAACTCGTGTTTGTGCCACTTTCATTCTTGGGATGTTCATAACTAATATCGGTGCTTTTTTTTACCGTAGGTAAGACATTGCTTTCTCTATCTGATTTAAGTTTAGCAAGTTGTATTGAATTAATATTAATTTTATAAAATATTTCTTCTATTTTAGTTGCTAAACTCTTTATTTCCTCGAATAAAGTGGCATTTGTGTTATCAAATAAAATGCTAAACTTGACTTTGGATAACAATGACTCCAGGTTCATTATTTGGTTTTCCAAATAAGTTTGTTTATTGGCAATGACTTCCACTTTTGTTAAAATTTCTATATAATTATTATCTGTATTGTTTGATAATTTACTATGAAATGCGTTTATGTTATCCATTTGACTCGATAAATCATTAATTTTATTATGAAGTACATTTAATTTTGTAGAATCTAGAGGATTATTGTGTGTAATTGTATGCTGAGGATATTCAATTGGATATATATTTAAATCGGCTTCAGATACATTGCATGATATACCATTAATATTAGGATAATGCTGGACTAAATCATTCTTATTAACGGATATATTAACATTTCTTGAGTTAAATTTTTTTATTATTTTCGCTAAATAGGAACAATTAAAATTATTATTTGATAGACCAATGGTATCTATGGTTGGTAGCATTTCCATTATAGAATCAATTTCGTGTAGACTATTTCCATCAATGAAAATTTTTTCAAGACTAGTCAGTGATAAGAAATGATTAAAATCAATAGTTTTTAAATGATTGTAGGATATGTCAAGGAAGCGAAGGTTTATTTGTTTTGAAAAGATACCATAATTTAATCCAGACAGTGTTGTGTTTTCCAAATTAAGTATTTCCAGTTTTTGCAGATGCATAAATGTACTGATATTTAATTTGCCGATATAATTAAACGAAACATCTAAGGACACTAAGTTTATCATTTGATTAACAACATCGAAAATATTTGTGAAACTATTCGTTGATAAATTTAAATTTTTCAAAGCACTGAAATTTCCAAATGTAATATTATTTATTAAGTTATTTGCAGCATTAAGCACCGATATGTTCTTGCTCACTTGCAATGATTTTATGCTATTATTAGTCAATGATAGTGTACGCATAGTTCCTGGTAGATCAATGTTTTCAAATAAAATTATTTTATTAAAGCTCAGGTCGAGTGTTTCAAGGAAAGTATTGTGTGTAAAAGTGTTTTCACCGATAATACTTATTTCGTTGTTATTTAAATAAAGAAATTTTATATTTTCAAGACCAGTAAATGCGTTTTCAGATAATTTATGAATTTTGTTATTTGCCAAATTTAAAGAAATAAGTTTTGTCGGTCCGTAAAGCACACCAATTTCTTCTATTAAATTATTTGATAAATCCAAAGTATTCAAATTTTCTAAATCTGCAAATACACGATTAGGTAAGATTTCAATAATGTTATTTGAAAAATCAAGATTAATTAAGTTTTCATGCTTTATAAACATATTTCTACTAATTTTTGTTATAGAACAATTATTAAAAAACACTTTTCTTAAATCTAAATACTTTTCTAACGCGGTAACCAAAATATCCGATGAATTGATACTTTTTAATGTTATGATTCTAGACACAAACAGGTTATTTGCTTCAGTGCATTGCGGAATAATGCGTATTACATTAATAAGAGTACAGTCATAAAAATAATCATACAACATTTCTTGATTTCTATCACAAACACATCTAGGGTTATTAATTGCACAAATTATTGTGATTTTTATAATTAAAAGTACGATTGTGAGACTAAAAATAGAAATAATAAAATAAATAAAGTCAAAAAATATGTATATGTAAGTTAACAAAAACAAATCACCGTTTCATTTTATATCAAATAATTTAAAAAAATTTCTTTAAAAAATTTCTTCTTAACAACTTATCACTGAGCCGTTTAAATTGTACTGAATACGCATTTTAATTCTTTACATAAAATAACATATTTTTTTAGAATGTATATGTAATTGTTTTATAAAAATGCAATCTTCTTTTTATTGT
Source organism: Ptychoptera albimana (assembly GCA_961205885.1). NCBI lineage: Eukaryota > Metazoa > Arthropoda > Insecta > Diptera > Ptychopteridae > Ptychoptera > Ptychoptera albimana. The sequence continues at coordinate 187,361 of CAUIKF010000029.1, read as the reverse complement.
TATATATAACTATAATATAGCACTGACAACTATATTTTACATGTATCTTGATTTGAACATACATAATTAAAATAGAAATTATTTTATCAATACATAAACTTTGATGTGCTCATCAACTTTACAGCAATAAATAAAATTTTATTTTAGAAAACAATTTTTATTATTTATTCAAACATTTTTATAACTTTACAGTCAATAACAAAATTTCACATTTTAATTAGCTATGTAACACAACAAAAAAATCTTTTGAATGCAATAATTGTATTTGATGTCAGTTAACAGCTGTGTAAAAATAATTCTTTGATTATTTTTTACGTTGTTTATAAATTTAATATTGTAAAGAATGACCAACATCAAGTATAATGATCAAATTAAAAATTCAGCAGTGTCAATAATTCTATATACGTTTACTGTATCTTATGTTAAAAGCCTTACTATTTTTTGAAAAAAAGCTTTTTAGTAATTGAAACCTAAAATAGTTTCATAAATGTATGTCATAAATTTACTCATAAAACAATTTAGACACGTTAATCATGTAAATAAAATAATTAATTTAATTAAGAATAAACAAAATACTTTTAAATAAAATATTCTTTTATAATTGGATTTAAATTTTTGTACAAAAAATAATTAAAAAAAAAAAAAATCACCAAATATCCATTTGGGAAAAATATTGATTGATATTGATAATTAAATTAAAAATAAAAATTATTTTTCATATTTATGCAATATATCTGTACATTTCACATTATAGTTATTATAGTTAGTTATTATAGTTAGTTATTATAGTTATTATATTAATTCTGTTTAAAATTTTTACCAATTTAAATTAAAACAAAAACAAAAAATAATTTATTTGTTAAATCAATACAGAAAAATTAATTTATTATATTAAATTAAAAATAATAATAAAAAATGTATCAATAAAATTTACATGTAGACTAGAAATAAATTGAAAACATACTAATTAAGGAAATTTTAATGATAGCTTATAAAAAAAAAATAATAAAAATATTAAACGGAAATATTTAATGTTAACATTTATATGTATATTATGTTGCTACCTATTAAAATGTAAATAACTATATAATTGATATGCAAACATTTTATTTATATTAAATAATTGAAAAATATATATATATATATATATACTTGTGGATAAAATTAGTAAATATTTGATAATTATTGGTAACATGTCTACAGTGTTCAAAACTTTTTTTATTATTAAATTACGTTAACAATTATTCAAAAAATACTATATATGAATATTTTTTTTTAATTAATAATTATTGATGTTACGTGTCCCGATTGTTTAATAATAAAAATCAACCAAAAAAAAAAGAAAGAATAAAAATTGATCAATATAATTCACAAATTTATTTATAATTATGATTAATTTATTTATTATACGAAACAAAATCACTTTAATTCTATTTATGTAATATTTTTCAAAGTTTAATTTACTTTAACAGCTTTATTCTAATTTAAACGTTTATTTTATGCTTATTTTTCAAGTTATAAAATGCATTGATTCAAAATTGAATTAAGAATGATCGATTGATTATATAGAATCATAAAAATACTATGAGATATTGTGTTCTGAATCTACTACATGCATTCAACATAAAGATTCTTCCTCATTCATGATGTGTGGTCAATATTTTTGGTTATGCAATTTTATTATAAAAAGTACAAAATAACTAAGCAGTAAGTAAATTTTTTTAATACATTTTTTTTTACGAAAGTATTCTGATCCTTAAATAATAGAATTTCTAATGCAAACATAAAAGTCATCAGCCAAACACATTCATATTAAACATATGTATAGAAAAATAGTATAAATATATTAAACCAGAAATACGTAATTATTTTCAGTAAATGATTTAAAAAAAAAAAATATATTTAGAAACGAATTAATATTTTAATACAAATGAAAAAATATTTGTGAATATGTTATACAAAAAAAAAATAAAATAAAATAAAAAAAACATAGATATTGAAGAATTTCTATTATGATTTATAACAAGAATATCATTTTAAAAAATTTAATACTATAAGAACTGTGCCGTAGTTAGTTTTTTTTTTTACTGTGTTTGTATTACAAGAAAAAAAACATAAAAATTTTATTAAATCATATTATAAACTATATTTGAATATAATTCATTACAAATACAGACTTTGTATGTAAGTAATACACGACAAAGATATTTTGTTTATTTTTAATTTAAAAGATTGTGTGTTTTATCAGCTTTTTTGTCTACATGTGTTGAAATGAATATAATAATTGTATTATTGCAAAAAAAAAAAAAAATAATAATAATAAAAAAAAGCACAAGACATATAGTTAGGGATTTCCCCAATATTTATGCAAATATATGAATCAAAATTATACTGTACATTTCATAAAAACAGTATAATTTTGTTAAAAGAAAAATTCAAATAAATATTTAAAATTTATAACTAATTTTATGATTTCTCTTAATGCAATTATGTTGTGATCCAAAATTGATCACACAATATTATATTATAAAATTTAAAGTATAATATAATATTTTTATTTTAATGCATATGTTAAGTTTAATATTTCACTATAATAAATTAGTTTGAAATATTGTAAAAATGCAGCAATGATTTTATTACTGCACATGTTTTTAAGGGTACAAGTGTTTAGGTAATTAAAAAATACCCTAATTAAAAAATACCCTAATTAAAAAATACCCTGGTCATAAAAATACCCCGGTCATAAAAATAAAAGATACAAAGGATGTTTGTCTTAGATTTCTTTAGAAGGATTCAACATGTGCATTTCAACTCCCACCCTTAACACACTTCACTTTAGTATAAAGAATGTAGACATCGCAGGGTCATCATTCAGAACCCGAGAGGACACCAGTCACACCAGATCTCGAGAAGATTCTAATAGTGACATATCATACCCGCGATATTAGTAAATCATAATTATATCTAAATTACATTTTATAATAAATATATTTGAAACATAAGTTAAATAAAGAATTGTGTTTTAATTAAATCGACGACAAGTAAATCTACGATATATATAATAATTATATTATACTGTCACAACATCAGTTATTAAAGTATAACATTGGTGTCAGTATTTCAAAACCCTACAAAGGTATAATAAGTGTTAAAAATATAACAAAGGTAATCATCAGAAGTTACCAAAACCTTACATTGGTGGCAGCGGAAAACCAGGTAAAAAGAGTTTGTTTAAAGTGTTTAAAGTGTTAAACAAGTGAAAGTCGTCGTAACAGCTCTTTACCTTAGTCTCAGTTATAGTGACTAAAAACAATATTATAAACATTTTTTCGTGACAAACAAGAGGCGTTAGCAGAGCAGAATCATCGAGATTATAACTAATCAAGCAGAAGCAAAGACGAAGCATCCAGTCCCATCGTTGGAATCATCACTGAAAACAACAAAGTCCAGAGATCTTCACAACAGCCGAGCCGATAAATCCCGAATGTTATTCCTGCAAATCCTGATAATAGTGTGCCTTGCGTAAGTTTTAGAAAAATAAGTTATAGTATTTAAGATATAAATATATGATTACAAGAAATAAAAAGAAAAATAATAAAAATAAAATGAGCGTCGTATTGGAATTCAGTAAAGCCTTAGGGTTAGTTAAAGAAATAGAGGATTTAAATGAAAACAATTGTAAATTATTTGTAATCGAAGTAGAGCTTGCATTATCATTTTTAGCAGAAGGGTCTGAATCCGCATTTATAAAAGCAATAAGTGTGTCAAAATTAAATAATAAAATTACAACATATGTAATAGGACAAGATTTTAAAACTTGGGAAGATTTGAAAGAATATTTAAGATTGAAAGTTAGTTCTAATGAGTCTAGAGAAGAAAGTAGAAATAAATTTTTTAGTGCAAAACAATTAATAAACGAAAATATTAGCGAATTTGGTGAAAGATTAAAAAATCTATATAGAAATTATTTATACAAATTATTACCGCATAAAACAACTTCAGCATATAAAACACTATATGATATTCACGCTGAAGAACTTTTAGATATTTTTAAAAAAGGAATAATTAATAAATTAGCAAAAGAGAGGATATTATTATTAGGGTGTACTAAAATAGATGAAGCCATACAAATAGCAGCAAGTACAGAATTAGCAAATCAAAGTATGCAAAGAGAAGAAGATAGAGAAACGTTATTAAGTATAGAAACAATAAATTTAAAATTGGATAGTTTATTATTAAATCAAAAATTAGAAAATAAAAATGCAAACGAGAGAATAAACGAGAGATATGATTTCAATAATCAGCGAAAAAATAATCAAAACAACTACTTTAGAAGAGATAACCAATCCATTAATAGAAATAATTATAATAATAATAATAACTTTATAAACTACGATAATCAAAATTATGATAACCAAAATTATAAACGGCGAAATAACGATTATAACAATTATTATAGAAATAATAATCAAAATTTTAGTAACAATAATTATAATAATAACAATTATAGTAATAACAATTATCGTTCAAATCAAAACAACGATCATACGGAGAACAGAAATAACAAATTTTATAGAGCGGATAGAAAATCGAAAGAAGAAACTGCAAATATTACAAAGATTAACTACATAAGGACTACGGATGCCTTAAATAGTATATTTGTAAACACCGGGGATAAAAAACGCCTACGTGTATTATTAGATTCGGGATCAGATGTATCTTTTATTCAAGAAGATTTAGTAGATTACATAATTGGAAATAAAAGAATTAAAATTGAAGGAATATTAGATAAAACAGAAACTTTAGGATCCGTTTTAATAGATTTAAAAATTAATAACAAAACTTATCCTCACGAATTTCACGTCCTACCAAAAAATAATTTAAATTATGATGGTATAATAGGTGAAGATTTTTTTAGAAAATTTGATTCCTCCTTTAATTACAAAGATAAAACCTTTGGTTTTGATGGTAACATAATTCCATTTCTAAAAAAAATACCGATGACAAGAGAAGGTAATGCAGATGAAAATACAAAAAGTAGCTTTCATATTAGTAAAAACATTAAATTAGAATCCGTTAAATTGAAAACCACGAGTAACAAAACTTTTAGCGTACTCATAGATTCTGGGGCAGATGCAAGTTTTATTAAAACCAATATTTTTGATAGTCCTATCAATTATAGAAGTAAAACTAAATTTAGAGATATATTTCATAACAACATGAATTTAGTAGGCAAAACAGAAGGAAAATTCAGAGTTAATAACAGGGTATTTTCGCACGAATTCCATATTCTTCCCCAAGAAAATTATTTAGATTATGATGGTATTTTAGGATTAGATTTTTTAAAGAAATATAATTGTAAAGTTGATTACCAAAATAATGAAATAATAATTGATAACAATAAATTAATGTTCAATGGTAAAAAAATTATTAAAAAGAAAGATACAAATAAGAAACGTACTAATGATAAAAAAGTAAATAAAATTGTTGGGTGTAACTTTATAAAAATAAAAGAAAATAGTAATAAATTTAAAAAATTAAATAACAAAAGTGAAAATAAATCCGTTAAATATGAAAATAAATACGTTAAATATGAAAATAAAAATAAATATACTGATACAAAATTAAATGATAAATACAATAAAGCGAAATTGATTCCATTAGAAGCTTGTAAAAACGATGCAATTATTAATAATAAAGAATTTTTAAACAATGCGGGAAATAAAAATAAATTTTTAAAGTTAAGATTAAATGAAAAAATATTTCTATGTTTTGTATTGAAATATAATAATGAAAATTGCAAATCATACTCAAAAGTATGGTCATTTTTATATGATGTTAAAGAATTTTGTAATAATAATAATATTAAAGAATTGGAACTTTCAAAATTATTTGTTGATGATCTACTAAACTGGAAAAAAGTAAGATCAATAATTCATTATGTATTTTTAAAATCAAATATTAAAATTAAATATGTCAAAAACTAAAAAAAAAAAAAAAAAAAAAAAAAAAAAAAAAAAAAAAATTATTAATATAATTTTTTTTTAATTTTATATTATATATAAAATCTTATTAGGGGTGGAGGGATGTTGTGATCCAAAATTGATCACACAATATTATATTATAAAATTTAAAGTATAATATAATATTTTTATTTTAATGCATATGTTAAGTTTAATATTTCACTATAATAAATTAGTTTGAAATATTGTAAAAATGCAGCAATGATTTTATTACTGCACATGTTTTTAAGGGTACAAGTGTTTAGGTAATTAAAAAATACCCTAATTAAAAAATACCCTAATTAAAAAATACCCTGGTCATAAAAATACCCCGGTCATAAAAATAAAAGATACAAAGGATGTTTGTCTTAGATTTCTTTAGAAGGATTCAACATGTGCATTTCAACTCCCACCCTTAACACACTTCACTTTAGTATAAAGAATGTAGACATCGCAGGGTCATCATTCAGAACCCGAGAGGACACCAGTCACACCAGATCTCGAGAAGATTCTAATAGTGACATATCATACCCGCGATATTAGTAAATCATAATTATATCTAAATTACATTTTATAATAAATATATTTGAAACATAAGTTAAATAAAGAATTGTGTTTTAATTAAATCGACGACAAGTAAATCTACGATATATATAATAATTATATTATACTGTCACAACATCAGTTATTAAAGTATAACATTGGTGTCAGTATTTCAAAACCCTACAAAGGTATAATAAGTGTTAAAAATATAACAAAGGTAATCATCAGAAGTTACTAAAAACCCTACAATTACTTTAATAATTTTGTTTAAAATTTTGTGTCATAGCGACAAATAATCATGGCAAACACTTAATTATGGGGTGCCCTAGGCTAAGTGTTTTGGCGGGATTAGATATTATTATTATCAATTATGCTCAATATTTAATAATTAAATAAGCTAACTATAAGTCAATCAACAATAGATATTAATTCAATTAAATTAATCTACCTACATAAAAAAAACTACTGTAATTAAACAAAATTGTATGAAAAATATTTTTAATAGTTAAAAAGTTCGTACCTAATGCTTCTAAAATAAATATAAATATAATTCTTAAAAGTAGAAAACGAAAATAAAATTATAGCGGCGTCATCATTAAAACTTTTATTCGTAATAAGGAGATAATGTATTTTCAGTAAGATACCAATTCTTACATCACCATCGATTTTTTCAAACTAGTTAAAAATAATAAATCGTTTGAAAAAATATTGTATTTCATATAAGGTAATGAAAAATAACATTCATTAAATAATTATTTCAATAAATGTCTTCGATTAAAATGAATGTTCTCGGTTAGTACACCTTTGGAGAATTTATAGATTTAATCATGTATTTTATTGTGGTTCTTATTTATGTTTAAGGGAAAATTTTCCAGATGCTACAATTTTATATTTTAATCAAACAAAAAAAAAAAAAACAAAAAACTAATCTGCCTACTTAATCATCGTAGAAATAACAAATGTAAGTTATTACACTTGTTCAGAACTATTTTTCTATTATCGTTTTATTATATCAATAAGAAAAACACAGTTTTTGACATTACGATTTAGTTGGTTTATTTATTTCAGGTAAGCATTTCTATGTTTTATGGATGATACAAACGCAAAGCATAGAAATTATATGTGTGTATGCGATACATTTGTATTCTGTAAAGATTTAGTGGCGAAAGTTTATTCTTCTTTATAGAGAAATCACTTTAGTCCCTTTAGTGACGTATGCGAATTGAAATATTTTCCGTTTTTAATTAAAAAAGTCATGACAATCAATATTTTGTTGTTTGTTTCCGCTTTCAATTTACATTAAATAATAAAAAAAAACATAATTATTCTTTTACAATACAAACTATTCATGTTTTTGCACAAGTAACAGTGGCCAATTTTTTTTAGAAAAAATAATAATAAAAAATTCAAATGAATTTGTATGTCGTTTGATTTTTAATCAAATTAACTTCATCTGCACGTATTGTGTTATAGTTATTGTTAAGAAATATTTTCAATAACAAATAGTAAACTAAAGGTAATTGATTTTTTTTTGTAGGTCGAAAGAAAGCTATTATAGTCGTTGTTTACATTTGTTGTTAAACGATATCACGGTTAAGTAAATAATCAAATAGAAATGTTCCCAAATCTATTAAATTAAATTTTATTTACTTATATTTTTCTTTTCCTTTGTAAACAGTTATCAAAATGGTTTTATTCATTTTTTTTTCTTTTTGTTATAAATTATTTTTTAGAGTATTGAAATAATAATTATATTGATTTTAGTTATTGCTTAAATGTCCTACTTATTTTGCTGTTCTTAATAATTACTATATTATGTAGTATATATATTAAAATCTCGTACATAATTCAACAGCTAATAATAAATAATAATAATAAAATATTAACTGAAATCGCGAATAATAAAATCATTCAACTAAAAAAAACCACACGATGCAAGTTAAACTTTTTATTATAAAAAATAAAATAAAAATAGAAAAGAATCATAAAATTCCTTAGAAGTTTGTTAGAACGGTCCGTAAAGCAAGTCTTGCGGCAACCAATGTGATAAAAAAAAATATTTTTTTTCTTTTTTTATTAAAAATATATAGATAACTATAAAAAGAAAATGTTGTATATATATACATATCTTCTATTTTTATAAATCATTTGTTACATACTGGTTGTGTTTTATGTTAAGAAACCACAATCACAACTACATACAATGAAAATGAGTAAAAAAAAGTTTATGGGTGACTGAAAGGATGAGATATTAAATAAATTGGCTATAAAAAACCATAAAGTTAAGTTTAAAATCCTCATAAATAAATCGTTCGGTAGTGATTTATGAAGATCACATTTAGTGCACTGTAGTCTAAGTATTTTTTTATTATTAAGTAATTATAATGTCTTTATACTTATTTTTGCTATCATTTAAATTAATTGTTGTATTTACGGAAAGTGGTTTTTTTTGTAAAGCAAACTAAGTAGTTATTGATATAAGTACGGAAAATTTTATAAATAAAAAATTCTTTTGCTTTTCATGTGATAATTTATCGCTTTTAAGCGATTTAAAGTGTCTTTTAAAAAAATGCTGAATCAGTTTTTATTTTAATAATGAATAATAATATACGTTTTGTGGCACCAAATTTTTTTTTTTTTTTAATGATTTCGGTTCCTGTAATTAGTCCAATTTTTATTTGAAGTAATATTATGTATTTTACAACACGAGAGACTTCAGAAACTTAATTTGAGGATAGCTGACCTACAATCTCGTGTTATCAAAGTATAGTCAGTCCCTAAAGGTTATATATAACATGACAGTTTAACACTTATAAAATAATAAATATTATTTATACTTGTTTAAAGCTGTCACACAAATAAGGCTCAATGAATCTTCTTCTTCTTCTTCTTCTGCTTTTGCTTCTTTTTTTGGCACGTTCGTAGTAAATATAATTAAAAAACAATAAAGTAATAAATTATTCTATATGTAATGTGTTAATGCAAAATTTATGTTTATCTTAATAAGATAAAACAAACAAGAAACTTTTTTTTTATTTTTATTATTTAATTTTAATTTAATATTTACCTGGTATTACCTCATCCGCGTCTATATGTAAAAAAAAAGTTTTTATTATTTATTATATTTGTTTATCCTTTAGTAAATCTCTTTTTCTTCTGATTTTCTGTTTTTTTTTTTTTTTTTTTTTTTTTGGATATATAGCATAACAAAGAAAGGCAAACTAAAATTATTTAAAAACATAGGAAAGTATAAAATATTATTAATTTTTTTTTTATTTTTTTTTTTTTACATAAATAATAAATGTCACTTCTATGCTTTTCATCGTTAGGAAAATTGTCTATCTTCTCAGTTGTATCAAAAATTTGATGAATGTATGTTTGCTGTTGAAAGAAAATTATTTAATATAAAAATAATGGTTAAAGTGTGTTAAAAAAGGGGACTGGGAAATTTATAGCACTTAAAAGTAGCTAATTAAGTTTTTTATTTCTTTAATTTCTATTTCTACAAGCAAGCTCATCGCTACTTTAACAATAAAATTGTAATTTGAGGAAATATGATTAATTATTATATTAAGAAATTACATTGTTAAACAAGTGCATGGTTTATACACTAATTTTATTTCTGTTAATTAATTTTGTTTTGAATATTTAATATGGTGTCATTCGAATAAAGTTTTATTTTTACAAACAAACATAATTTGTTAATATAAATTCTCAGTTTATTCGTATTCTTAGAAAATTATAAAAAAGTAAAGTTTAGGGTTGGAAAAAAGTTATTTACAAAATTTAAACTAGCTGAATTAAGTTGGTGAAAAAATAACATCAACCCTACAGTATGTGTTCCTCTAAAAATTTATATTCATATACATTTATGATTCGCACTTTGTAAACATATATTTCTATATATACATATATATTATATTTTTTAGCTTATCATCTCCCACCATTACTTCATTTTATGCTTATACACTTTTCACCCTATCTTGTTAAAAACAAAAAAAAAAATTCATTGTTTGTTTTCATATTCTTTAGAATTTTCTTTTAGTTTTTATTGTTTACACAATTGTATGATTATAAGGTATGTATCCCTGTTTATCTTTGTTGTACATAAGAAAAATTAATAATAATATTCTAACATCTTGTTTAAAAATAAATAAATATTAAACTTAAAACAGAAAAAAAAAAAAAAAAAATAGGAAAATTTTAAACACACAAACAAGAAAATTCATTTGCATTAAATATATTTTTTTCCATATTTTTCATATTTATATGAATTTATATTAGAAAAAAAAAAAAAAACCACTCGTATTTTAATATTATCTAATGTTTAGATAGCATAACAATTTTCTATGCAACAAACACCTTTTCAGTTTTATTTTCTATTATGCTCTAAAAAAAAACATTAAAAAATGAATTGAAATATGTATTCAAAATAAAATAAAATTAAAATAATAAAAGCTGCATAAAGGTACAAAGAATACAAATTATGACTGAATAATTATATAAAATTGTTTGTAGATATAAATAAACTGATAAAATATATTTAAATAAAATATAACCATTAAAAAATAAAAATAAAAAAGCTTAAAGTTTATTTAAAAAATTGAATGAATTACAATAATATATTTTACGTGCTTGGATTATTTACAATTTATATAGTTTTATTTTTAATAATGATAATGAAAAAATAAATGTTTTTTTAAACTGTTAAGTATATTGCACTATAATTGTATGAATTGATGAATTAATTGGATAACATTGGTCTTTTTTTCATGACATGGTAGATTTTTTTAATCAATAGAATTATTCATTAATGTTTAGTTATTATGAAAGCAGCCTCAAATTTTGTGTAAAATTTGTGAAACCTTTTAAAGATGTGAATTCGTGAAATGTAAAAACTATACTCGTGTTATAAAGAATCCTACAAAATTAAAAAAACTCTTGAATCAGGAATAATATAAACAGAAATACTATTTCTATGTAATCCAACCTAGATAACGTTTTTTTTTTTAATATAAGACATTAATATAAAAAATCCATCATTCATCGAGAATTATTAATCAATTTATTGATTTTTTATAATAAAAATATCAATGTAAAAATAAACGTATAATTCGCCGATTAAGCAATACAATTTTAAGATTCTCTGTGTAATATTTATAATCAACATACTTTCGTAACACATTCATAAATTAAAATTTAAAAGCACTGTGCTATTAATAATGAACAAAACTTTATTATTATGTCTTTAGAAATACTTTTCCTTTCGTTTTTATCTAAATAAAACAAAAAAAATAAACAAATAAATAAAAAATGTTGATGAAAGCTTAGTGAAGAATAAAAAAAATTTTTTTTATTCATAATAAAACTTTACATTGAAAAGAAAAAACTTGAGACTTGTTCAAAACGTCATGTTAATGCTACAAAAAAAACATTTTTTTTTTGTTATAATATTATAAAAGTTGCAAATATAAAATGTTTGCAGGAGCAAAATTTATCTTTTCTTGTTTTTTTCATATTCATAATACTTATATTACAATAAAAATAAAAGTATTTAATAGTAAAGAAAGGCATTGCAATAAATAATAAGTTTGGACGACATCATTAAAAAAAAAACCAAGACAAAACAACCATAGTCTCTGGATTATAAATTTAAATGCAAAAATCTGCAATAGTTACAAATTTATAAAATATATAAAAATTCCTTTTAATGCTTTTATCATGTTAAAATAAAATAATTAAATCAATTAATCAATAAAATTGGAATTTTAATAATAAATAATAAAAAAAAAGATAGATCCTATCAATTATTTTAAGTGGTTGATCAATTTATACAATTTATTATATTTCCCTCTATACGAAAGTTAATTAATATTAAAAAAAAAAATACGAAATTTCTATTTCGTATTTTAATAATTAAATTTTCTGCATTAAAAATAAAAGGATTTTATTTCGATTGATTTTATTTGCTTTAAAATTGCTTTAAAGAACTTTAAATGGCTTTTTTTTTACTTATACTATTAGTTTCCATAATGAAATATTGTTTTAATTTAATTTTGTCATTACTGAGAGAAAATGTATGAATATTAGTCCTATTTGTAATGTTTTTCTTAGTTTTTATTGATTTGAATTGTTTAAATTAGTAAATAACAACTTTAAAATGCTTTATACTATTCGATTTAATTATATTTTGTCATCAAAGAGAGAAAATGTATGAATATAAGTCCTGTTTTCACTGTTTTTCAAGGTTTGTACTGATTTTATTTGCTTTAAAATTGCTTTAAACAACTTTAAATGGCTTTAATTTGACTTATACTACTAGTTTATATAACGAAATAATGTTTTCATTTAATTTTGTCATCACTGAGTAAAAATATATGAATATTAGTCCTATTTGTACTGTTTCTCCTAATTTTTATTGATATGAATCGTTTAAAATAGTAAATAACAACTTTAAAAGGCTTTATACTATTCGATTTAATTATATTTTGACATCACTGAGAGAAAATGTATGAATATTAGTCCTGTTTATACTGTTTTTCAAGGTTTTTACTGATTTTATTTGCTTTAAAATTGCTTTAAACAACTTTAAATGGCTTAAATTTGACTTATACTACTAGTTTATATAACGAAATAATGTTTTCATTTTATTTTATCATCACTGATTTTATTTGCTTTAAAATTGCTTTAAACAACTTTAAATGGCTTTATTATGACCTATACTATTAGTTTCCATAACGAAATAATGTTTTCATTTAATTTTGTCATTACTGAGTGAAAATGTATGAATATTAGTCCTGTTTATACTGTTTTTCAAGGTTTGTACTGATTTTATTCGCTGTAAAATTGCTTTAAACAATTTTAAATGGCATTATATTGACCTATACTATTAGTTTCCATAAAGAGATAATGTTTTCATTTAATTTTGTCATCACTGAGAGAAAATGTATGAATATTAGTCCTGTTTATACTGTTTTTCAAGGTTTTTACTTATTTTATTTGCTTTAAAATTGCTTTTAAGAACTTTAAAAGGCTTAAATTTGACTTATACTATTAGTTTCCATAACAAAATAATGTTTTCATTTAATTTTGTCATAACTGAGTAAAAATGTATGAATATTAGTCCTATTTGTACTGTTTTTCAAGGTTTTTACTGATTTTATTTGCTTTGAAATTGCTTTAAACAACTTTAAATGGCTTTAATTTGACTTATACTATTAGTTTCCATAACGAAATAATGTTTTCATTTTATTTTATCATCACTGAGAGAAAATGTATGAATATTAGTCCTGTTTATACTGTTTTTCAAGGTTTGTACTGATTTTATTTGCTTTAAAATTGCTTTAAACAACTTTAAATGGCTTTAATTTGACTTATACTACTAGTTTATATAACGAAATAATGTTTTCATTTATTTTTGTCATCACTGAGTAAAAATGTATGAATATTAGTCCTATTTGTACTGTTTCTCCTAATTTTTATTGAAATGAATCGTTTAAAATAGTAAATAACAACTTTAAAAGGCTTTATACTATTCTATTTAATTATATTTTGTCATCAAAGAGAGAAAATGTATGAATATTAGTCCTATTTGTACTGTTTTTCTTAGTTTTTATTGATTTGAATCGTTTCAAATGGTAAAAAACAACTTTAAAAGGCTTTATACTATTCGATTTAATAATATTTTGACATCACTGAGAGAAAATGTATGAATATTAGTCCTGTTTACACTGTTTTTCAAAGTTTTTACTTATTTTATTTTCTTTAAAATTGCTTTAAACAACTTTAAATGGCTTTAATATGACCTATACTATTAGTTTCCATAACGAAATAATGTTTTCATTTAATTTTGTCATCACTGAGAGAAAATGTATGAATATTAGTCCTGTTTATACTGTTTTTCAAGGTTTGTACTGATTTTATTTGCTTTAAAATTACTTTAAACAACTTTAAATGGCTTTAATTTGACTTATACTATTAGTTTCCATAACGAAATAATGTTTTCATTTAATTTTGTCATTACTGAGAGAAAATGTATGAATATTAGTCCTATTTGTACTGTTTTTCTTAGTTTTTATTGATTTGAATCGTTTATTGTAGTATATATTAACTTTAAAAAGCTTTATACAATTAGATTTAATTATATTTTGTCATCACTGAGAGAAAATGTATGAATATTAGTCCTGTTTATACTGTTTTTCAATCTTTGTACTTATTTTATTTGCTTTAAAATTGCTTTAAACAACTTTAAATGGCATTATTATGACTTATACTATTAGTTTCCATAACGAAATAATGTTTTCATTTTATTTTATAATCACTGGGAGAAAATGTATGAATATTAGTCCTGTTTATACTGTTTTTCAAGGTTTTTACCGATTTTATTTGCTTTAAAATTGCTTTAAACAACTTTAAATGGCTTTAATTTGACTTATACTACTAGTTTATATAACGAAATAATGTTTTCATTTTATTTTGTCATCACTGAGAGAAAATGTATGAATATTAGTCCTGTTTGTACTGTTTTTCTTAGTTTTTATTGAAATGAATCGTTTAAAATAGTAAATAACAACTTTCAAAGGCTTTATACTATTCTATTTAATTATATTTTGTCATCAAAGAGAGAAAATGTATGAATATTAGTCCTATTTGTACTGTTTTTCTTAGTTTTTATTGATTTGAATCGTTTCAAATGGTAAAAAACAACTTTAAAAGGCTTTATACTATTCGATTTAATTATATTTTGACATCACTGAGAGAAAATGTATGAATATTAGTCCTGTTTACACTGTTTTTCAAAGTTTTTACTTATTTTATTTTCTTTAAAATTGCTTTAAACAACTTTAAATGGCTTTAATATGGCCTATACTATTAGTTTCCATAACGAAATAATGTTTTCATTTAATTTTGTCATCACTGAGAGAAAATGTATGAATATTAGTCCTGTTTATACTGTTTTTCAAGGTTTTTACTGATTTTATTTGCTTTAAAATTGCTTTAAACAACTTTAAATGGCTTAAATTTGACTTATACTACTAGTTTATATAACGAAATAATGTTTTCATTTTATTTTATCATCACTGATTTTATTTGCTTTAAAATTGCTTTAAACAACTTTAAATGGCTTTATTATGACCTATACTATTAGTTTCCATAACGAAATAATGTTTTCATTTAATTTTGTCATTACTGAGTGAAAATGTATGAATATTAGTCCTGTTTATACTGTTTTTCAAGGTTTGTACTGATTTTATTTGCTGTAAAATTGCTTTAAACAATTTTAAATGGCATTATATTGACCTATACTATTAGTTTCCATAAAGAGATAATGTTTTCATTTAATTTTGTCATCACTGAGAGAAAATGTATGAATATTAGTCCTGTTTATACTGTTTTTCAAGGTTTTTACTTATTTTATTTGCTTTAAAATTGCTTTAAAATTGCTTTAAACAACTTTAAATGGCTTTAATTTGACTTATACTACTAGTTTATATAACGAAATAATGTTTTCATTTTATTTTGTCATCACTGAGAGAAAATGTATGAATATTAGTCCTGTTTGTACTGTTTTTCAAGGTTTGTACTGATTTTATTTGCTTTAAAATTGCTTTAAACAACTTTAAATGGCTTTAATTTGACTTATACTACTAGTTTATATAACGAAATAATGTTTTTATTTAATTTTGTCATCACTGAGTAAAAATGTATGAATATTAGTCCTATTTGTACTGTTTCTCCTAATTTTTATTGAAATGAATCGTTTAAAATAGTAAATAACAACTTTAAAAGGCTTTATACTATTCTATTTAATTATATTTTGTCATCAAAGAGAGAAATTGTATGAATATTAGTCCTATTTGTACTGTTTTTCTTAGTTTTTATTGATTTGAATCGTTTCAAATGGTAAAAAACAACTTTAAAAGGCTTTATACTATTCGATTTAATAATATTTTGACATCACTGAGAGAAAATGTATGAATATTAGTCCTGTTTACACTGTTTTTCAAAGTTTTTACTTATTTTATTTTCTTTAAAATTGCTTTAAACAACTTTAAATGGCTTTAATATGACCTATACTATTAGTTTCCATAACGAAATAATGTTTTCATTTAATTTTGTCATCACTGAGAGAAAATGTATGAATATTAGTCCTGTTTATACTGTTTTTCAAGGTTTGTACTGATTTTATTTGCTTTAAAATTACTTTAAACAACTTTAAATGGCTTTAATTTGACTTATACTATTAGTTTCCATAACGAAATAATGTTTTCATTTAATTTTGTCATTACTGAGAGAAAATGTATGAATATTAGTCCTATTTGTACTGTTTTTCTTAGTTTTTATTGATTTGAATCGTTTATTGTAGTATATATTAACTTTAAAAAGCTTTATACAATTAGATTTAATTATATTTTGTCATCACTGAGAGAAAATGTATGAATATTAGTCCTGTTTATACTGTTTTTCAAGCTTTGTACTTATTTTATTTGCTTTAAAATTGCTTTAAACAACTTTAAATGGCATTATTATGACTTATACTATTAGTTTCCATAACGAAATAATGTTTTCATTTTATTTTATCATCACTGGGAGAAAATGTATGAATATTAGTCCTGTTTATACTGTTTTTCAACGTTTTAACTTATTTTATTTGCTTTAAAATTGCTTAAAACAACTTTAAATGGCTTTAATTTGACTTATACTACTAGTTTATATAACGAAATAATGTTTTCATTTTATTTTGTCATCACTGAGAGAAAATGTATGAATATTAGTCCTGTTTGTACTGTTTTTCAAGGTTTGTACTGATTTTATTTGCTTTAAAATTGCTTTAAACAACTTTAAATGGCTTTAATTTGACTTATACTACTAGTTTATATAACGAAATAATGTTTTCATTTAATTTTGTCATCACTGAGTAAAAATGTATGAATATTAGTCCTATTTGTACTGTTTCTCCTAATTTTTATTGAAATGAATCGTTTAAAATAGTAAATAACAACTTTCAAAGGCTTTATACTATTCTATTTAATTATATTTTGTCATCAAAGAGAGAAAATGTATGAATATTAGTCCTATTTGTACTGTTTTTCTTAGTTTTTATTGATTTGAATCGTTTCAAATGGTAAAAAACAACTTTAAAAGGCTTTATACTATTCGATTTAATTATATTTTGACATCACTGAGAGAAAATGTATGAATATTAGTCCTGTTTACACTGTTTTTCAAAGTTTTTACTTATTTTATTTTCTTTAAAATTGCTTTAAACAACTTTAAATGGCTTTAATATGGCCTATACTATTAGTTTCCATAACAAAATAATGTTTTCATTTTATTTTGTCATCACTGAGAGAAAATGTATGAATATTAGTCCTGTTTATACTGTTTTTCAAGGTTTTTACTGATTTTATTTGCTTTAAAATTGCTTTAAACAACTTTAAATGGCTTAAATTTGACTTATACTACTAGTTTATATAACGAGATAATGTTTTCATTTAATTTTGTCATCACTGAGAGAAAATGTATGAATATTAGTCCTGTTTATACT
This sequence comes from Ptychoptera albimana, assembly GCA_961205885.1. Lineage (NCBI taxonomy): Eukaryota > Metazoa > Arthropoda > Insecta > Diptera > Ptychopteridae > Ptychoptera > Ptychoptera albimana. The sequence goes on along the minus strand of CAUIKF010000029.1, from coordinate 169,268 downwards.
GTTTTTCAAGGTTTTTACTTATTTTATTTGCTTTAAAATTGCTTTAAAGAACTTTAAAAGGCTTAAATTTGACTTATACTATTAGTTTCCATAACAAAATAATGTTTTCATTTAATTTTGTCATAACTGAGTAAAAATGTATGAATATTAGTCCTATTTGTACTGTTTTTCAAGGTTTTTACTGATTTTATTTGCTTTAAAATTGCTTTAAACAACTTTAAATGACTTTATTATGACCTATACTTTAAGTTTCCATAACTAAATAATGTTTTCATTTAATTTTGTCATTACTGAAAGAAAATGTATGAATATTAGTCCTATTTGTACTGTTTTTCTTAGTTTTTATTGATTTAAATCGTTTAAAATATTAAATAACAACTTTAAAAGGCTTTATACTATTCGATTTAATTATATTTTGTCATCAAAGAGAGAAAATGTATGAATATTAGTCCTATTTGTACTGTTTTTCTTAGTTTTTATTGATTTGAATCGTTTAAATTAGTAAATAACAACTTTAAAAGGCTTTATACTATTTGATTTAATTATATTTTGTCATCAAAGAGAGAAAATGTATGAATATAAGTCCTGTTTTCACTGTTTTTCAAGGTTTGTACTGATTTTATTTGCTTTAAAATTGCTTTAAACAACTTTAAATGGCTTTTTTCTGACTTATACTATTAGTTTCCATAATGAAATATTGTTTTCATTTAATTTTGTCATTACTGAGAGAAAATGTATGAATATTAGTCCTATTTGTACTGTTTTTCTTAGTTTTTATTGATTTGAATCGTTTATTATACTATATATAAACTTTTAAAAGCTTTATGCTATTAGATTTAATTATATTTTGTCATCACTGAGAGAAAATGTATGAATATTAGTCCTGTTTATACTGTTTTTCAAGGTTTTAACTGATTTTATTTGCTTTTAAATTGCTTTAAACAACTTTAAATGGCTTTAATTTGACTTATACTATAAGTTTCCATAACGAAATAATGTTTTCATTTTATTTTATCATCACTGGGAGAAAATGTATGAATATTAGTCCTGTTTATACTGTTTTTCAAGCTTTGTACTTATTTTATTTGCTTTAAAATTGCTTTAAACAACTTTAAATGGCATTATTATGACTTATACTATTAGTTTCCATAACGAAATAATGTTTTCATTTTATTTTATCATCACTGGGAGAAAATGTATGAATATTAGTCCTGTTTATACTGTTTTTCAAGGTTTTTACCGATTTTATTTGCTTTAAAATTGCTTAAAACAACTTTAAATGGCTTTAATTTGACTTATACTACTAGTTTATATAACGAAATAATGTTTTCATTTTATTTTGTCATCACTGAGAGAAAATGTATGAATATTAGTCCTGTTTGTACTGTTTTTCAAGGTTTGTACTGATTTTATTTGCTTTAAAATTGCTTTAAACAACTTTAAATGGCTTTAATTTGACTTATACTACTAGTTTATATAACGAAATAATGTTTTCATTTAATTTTGTCATCACTGAGTAAAAATGTATGAATATTAGTCCTATTTGTACTGTTTCTCCTAATTTTTATTGAAATGAATCGTTTAAAATAGTAAATAACAACTTTCAAAGGCTTTATACTATTCTATTTAATTATATTTTGTCATCAAAGAGAGAAAATGTATGAATATTAGTCCTATTTGTACTGTTTTTCTTAGTTTTTATTGATTTGAATCGTTTCAAATGGTAAAAAACAACTTTAAAAGGCTTTATACTATTCGATTTAATTATATTTTGACATCACTGAGAGAAAATGTATGAATATTAGTCCTGTTTACACTGTTTTTCAAAGTTTTTACTTATTTTATTTTCTTTAAAATTGCTTTAAACAACTTTAAATGGCTTTAATATGGCCTATACTATTAGTTTCCATAACAAAATAATGTTTTCATTTAATTTTGTCATCACTGAGAGAAAATGTATGAATATTAGTCCTGTTTATACTGTTTTTCAAGGTTTTTACTGATTTTATTTGCTTTAAAATTGCTTTAAACAACTTTAAATGGCTTAAATTTGACTTATACTACTAGTTTATATAACGAAATAATGTTTTCATTTTATTTTATCATCACTGATTTTATTTGCTTTAAAATTGCTTTAAACAACTTTAAATGGCTTTATTATGACCTATACTATTAGTTTCCATAACGAAATAATGTTTTCATTTAATTTTGTCATTACTGAGTGAAAATGTATGAATATTAGTCCTGTTTATACTGTTTTTCAAGGTTTGTACTGATTTTATTTGCTGTAAAATTGCTTTAAACAATTTTAAATGGCATTATATTGACCTATACTATTAGTTTCCATAAAGAGATAATGTTTTCATTTAATTTTGTCATCACTGAGAGAAAATGTATGAATATTAGTCCTGTTTATACTGTTTTTCAAGGTTTTTACTGATTTTATTTGCTTTAAAATTGCTTTAAACAACTTTAAATGGCTTAAATTTGACTTATACTACTAGTTTATATAACGAAATAATGTTTTTATTTTATTTTGTCATCACTGAGAGAAAATGTATGAATATTAGTCCTGTTTGTACTGTTTTTCAAGGTTTGTACTGATTTTATTTGCTTTAAAATTGCTTTAAACAACTTTAAATGGCTTTAATTTGACTTTAACTATTAGTTTCCATAACGAAATAATGTTTTCATTTTCCTTTGTCATTACTAAAAGAAAATGTATGAATATTAGTCCTATTTGTACTGTTTTTCTTAGTTTTTATTGATTTGAATCGTTTATTGTAGTATATATTAACTTTAAAAAGCTTTATACTATTAGATTTAATTATACTTTGTCATCACTGAGAGAAAATGTATGAATATTAGTCCTGTTTATACTGTTTTTCAAGGTTTGTACTGATTTTATTTGCTTTAAAATTGCTTTAAACAACTTTAAATGGCATTATTATGACTTATACTATTAGTTTCCATAACGAAATAATGTTTTCATTTTATTTTATCATCACTGAGAGAAAATGTATGAATATTAGTCCTGTTTGTACTGTTTTCAAGGTTTTTACTGATTTTATTTGCTTTAAAATTGCTTTAAACAACTTTAAATGGCTTTATTATGACCTATACTATTAGTTTCCATAACGAAATAATGTTTTCTTTTAATTTTGTCATTACTGAGTGAAAATGTATGAATATTAGTCCTGTTAATACTGTTTTTCAAGGTTTGTACTGATTTTATTTGCTTTAAAATTGCTTTAAAGAACTTTAAAAGGCTTAAATTTGACTTATACTATTAGTTTCCATAACAAAATAATGTTTTCATTTAATTTTGTCATAACTGAGTAAAAATGTATGAATATTAGTCCTATTTGTACTGTTTTTCAAGGTTTTTACTGATTTTATTTGCTTTAAAATTGCTTTAAAACACTTTAAATGGCTTTAATTTGACTTATACTATTAGTTTCCATAACGAAATAATGTTTTCATTTTATTTTATCATCACTGGGAGAAAATGTATGAATATTAGTCCTGTTTATACTGTTTTTCATGGTTTTTACCGATTTTATTTGCTTTAAAATTGCTTTAAACAACTTTAAATGGCTTTAATTTGACTTATACTATTAGTTTATATAACGAAATAATGTTTTCATTTTCCTTTGTCATCACTGAGAGAAAATGTATGAATATTAGTCCTGTTTGTACTGTTTTTCAAGGTTTGTACTGATTTTATTTGCTTTAAAATTACTTTAAACAACTTTAAATGGCTTTAATTTGACTTATACTATTAGTTTCCATAACGAAATAATGTTTTCATTTAATTTTGTCATCACTGAGTAAAAATGTATGAATATTAGTCCTATTTGTACTCTTTCTCCTAATTTTTATTGATATGAATCGTTTAAAATAGTAAATAACAACCTTAAAAGGCTTTATACTATTCGATTTAATTATATTTTGTCATCAAACAGAGAAAATGTATGAATTTTAGTCCTATTTGTACTGTTTTTCTTAGTTTTTATTGATTTGAATCGTTTCAAATGGTAAAAAACAACTTTAAAAGGCTTTATACTATTCGATTTAATTATATTTTGACATCACTGAGAGAAAATGTATGAATATTAGTCCTGTTTACACTGTTTTTCAAAGTTTTTACTTATTTTATTTTCTTTAAAATTGCTTTAAACAACTTTAAATGGCTTTAATAAGACCTATACTATTAGTTTCCATAACAAAATAATGTTTTCATTTAATTTTGTCATCACTGAGAGAAAATGTATGAATATTAGTCCTGTTTATACTGTTTTTCAAGGTTTTTACTGATTTTATTTGCTTTAAAATTGCTTTAAACAACTTTAAATGGCTTAAATTTGACTTATACTACTAGTTTATATAACGAAATAATGTTTTTATTTTATTTTGTCATCACTGAGAGAAAATGTATGAATATTAGTCCTGTTTGTACTGTTTTTCAAGGTTTGTACTGATTTTATTTGCTTTAAAATTGCTTTAAACAACTTTAAATGGCTTTAATTTGACTTTAACTATTAGTTTCCATAACGAAATAATGTTTTCATTTTCCTTTGTCATTACTAAAAGAAAATGTATGAATATTAGTCCTATTTGTACTGTTTTTCTTAGTTTTTATTGATTTGAATCGTTTATTGTAGTATATATTAACTTTAAAAAGCTTTATACTATTAGATTTAATTATACTTTGTCATCACTGAGAGAAAATGTATGAATATTAGTCCTGTTTATACTGTTTTTCAAGGTTTGTACTGATTTTATTTGCTTTAAAATTGCTTTAAACAACTTTAAATGGCATTATTATGACTTATACTATTAGTTTCCATAACGAAATAATGTTTTCATTTTATTTTATCATCACTGAGAGAAAATGTATGAATATTAGTCCTGTTTGTACTGTTTTCAAGGTTTTTACTGATTTTATTTGCTTTAAAATTGCTTTAAACAACTTTAAATGGCTTTATTATGACCTATACTATTAGTTTCCATAACGAAATAATGTTTTCTTTTAATTTTGTCATTACTGAGTGAAAATGTATGAATATTAGTCCTGTTAATACTGTTTTTCAAGGTTTGTACTGATTTTATTTGCTTTAAAATTGCTTTAAAGAACTTTAAAAGGCTTAAATTTGACTTATACTATTAGTTTCCATAACAAAATAATGTTTTCATTTAATTTTGTCATAACTGAGTAAAAATGTATGAATATTAGTCCTATTTGTACTGTTTTTCAAGGTTTTTACTGATTTTATTTGCTTTAAAATTACTTTAAACAACTTTAAATGGCTTTAATTTGACTTATACTATTAGTTTCCATAACGAAATAATGTTTTCATTTAATTTTGTCATCACTGAGTAAAAATGTATGAATATTAGTCCTATTTGTACTGTTTCTCTTAGTTTTTATTGATTTGAATCGTTTAAAATAGTAAATAAGAACTTTAAAAGGCTTTATACTATTAGATTTAATTATACTTTGTCATCACTGAGAGAAAATGTATGAATATTAGTCCTGTTTATACTGTTTTTCAAGGTTTTTACTGATTTTATTTGCTTTAAAATTGCTTTAAACAACTTTAATTGGCTTTAATTTGACTTATACTATAAGTTTCCATAACAAAATAATGTTTTCATTTAATTTGTCATGTATGAATATTAGTCCTATTTGTACTGTTTTTCTTAGGTTTTATTGATTTGAATCGTTTATTATAGTATATACTAACTTTAAAAAGCTTTATACTATTAGATTTAATTATATTTTGTCATCACTGAGAGAAAATGTATGAATATTAGTCCTGTTTGTACTGTTATCAAGGTTTTTACTGATTTTATTTGCTTTAAAATTGCTTTAAACAACTTTAAATGGCTTTATTATGACCTATACTATTAGTTTCCATAACGAAATAATGTTTTCATTTAATTTTGTCATTACTGAGTGAAAATGTATGAATATTAGTCCTGTTTATACTGTTTTTCAAGGTTTTTACTGATTTTATTTGCTTTAAAATTGCTTTAAACAATTTTAAATGGCATTATATTGACCTATACTATTAGTTTCCATAACGAGATAATGTTTTCATTTAATTTTGTCATCACTGAGAGAAAATGTATGAATATTAGTCCTATTTGTACTGTTTTTCTTAGTTTTTATTGATTTGAATCGTTTAAATTAGTAAATAACAACTTTAAAAGGCTTTATACTATTCGATTTAATTATATTTTGTCATCAAAGAGAGAAAATGTATGAATATTAGTCCTATTTGTACTGTTTTTCTTAGTTTTTATTGATTTGAATCGTTTAAATTAGTAAATAACAACTTTAAAAGGCTTTATACTATTCGATTTAATTATATTTTGTCATCAAAGAGAGAAAATGTATGAATATAAGTCCTGTTTTCACTGTTTTTCAAGGTTTGTACTGATTTTATTTGCTTAAAAATTGCTTTAAACAACTTTAAATGGCTTTTTTCTGACTTATACTATTAGTTTCCATAATGAAATATTGTTTTCATTTAATTTTGTCATTACTGAGAGAAAATGTATGAATATTAGTCCTATTTGTACTGTTTTTCTTAGTTTTTATTGATTTGAATCGTTTATTATACTATATATAAACTTTTAAAAGCTTTATGCTATTAGATTTAATTATATTTTGTCATCACTGAGAGAAAATGTATGAATATTAGTCCTGTTTATACTGTTTTTCAAGGTTTTAACTGATTTTATTTGCTTTTAAATTGCTTTAAACAACTTTAAATGGCTTTAATTTGACTTATACTATAAGTTTCCATAACGAAATAATGTTTTCATTTTATTTTATCATCACTGGGAGAAAATGTATGAATATTAGTCCTGTTTATACTGTTTTTCATGGTTTTTACCGATTTTATTTGCTTTAAAATTGCTTTAAACAACTTTAAATGGCTTAAATTTGACTTATACTATTAGTTTATATAACGAAATAATGTTTTCATTTTCCTTTGTCATCACTGAGAGAAAATATATGAATATTAGTCCTGTTTGTACTGTTTTTCAAGGTTTGTACTGATTTTATTTGCTTTAAAATTACTTTAAACAACTTTAAATGGCTTTAATTTGACTTATACTATTAGTTTCCATAACGAAATAATGTTTTCATTTAATTTTGTCATCACTGAGAGAAAATGTATGAATATTAGTCCTATTTGTACTGTTTCTCTTAGTTTTTATTGATTTGAATCGTTTAAAATAGTAAATAAGAACTTTAAAAGGCTTTATACTATTCTATTTAATTATATTTTGTCATCACTGAGAGAAAATGTATGAATATTAGTCCTGTTTATACTGTTTTTCAAAGTTTTTACTTATTTTATTTGCTTTAAAATTGCTTTAAACAACTTTAAATGGCTTTAATTTGACTTATACTATTAGTTTCCATAACGAAATAAGGTTTTCATTTTATTTTATCATGACTGAGAGAAAATGTATGAATATTAGTCCTGTTTATACTGTTTTTCAAGGTTTTTACTGATTTTATTTGCTTTAAAATTGCTTTAAACAACTTTAAATCCTATTTGTACTGTTTTTCTTAGGTTTTATTGATTTGAATCGTTTATTATAGTATATACTAACTTTAAAAAGCTTTATACTATTAGATTAAATTATATTTTGTCATCACTGAGAGAAAATGTATGAATATTAGTCCTGTTTATACTGTTTTTCAAGGGTTTTACTGATTTTATTTGCTTTAAAATTGCTTTAAACAACTTTAATTGGCTTTATTTGACTTATACTATAAGTTTCCATAACAAAATAATTTTTTCATTTAATTTGTCATTACTGAGAGAAAATGTATGAATATGAGTCCTATTTGTACTGTTTTTCTTAGTTTTTATTGATTTTAATCGTTTAAAATAGTAAATAACAACTTTAAAAGGCTTTATACTATTCGATTTAATTATATTTTATCATCAAAGAGAGAAAATGTATGAATATTAGTCCTGTTTACACTGTTTTTCAAAGTTTTTACTTATTTTATTTGCTTTAAAATTGCTTTAAACAACTTTAAATGGCATAATTATGACTTATACTATTAGTTTCCATAACAAAATAATGTTTTCATTTAATTTTGTCATCACTGAGTAAAAATGTATGAATATTAGTCCTATTTGTACTGTTTCTCCTAATTTTTATTGATATGAATCGTTTAAAATAGTAAATAACAACTTTAAAAGGCTTTATACTATTCGATTTAATTATATTTTGTCATCAAAGAGAGAAAATGTATGAATATTAGTCCTGTTTACACTGTTTTTCAAAGTTTTTACTTATTTTATTTGCTTTAAAATTGCTTTAAACAACTTTAAATGGCATTATTATGACTTATACTATTAGTTTCCATAACAAAATATTGTTTTCATTTAATTTTGTCATAACTGAGTAAAAATGTATGAATATTAGTCCTGTTTGTACTGTTTTCAAGGTTTTTACTGATTTTATTTGCTTTAAAATTGCTTTAAACAACTTTAAATGGCTTTAATATAACCTATACTATTAGTTTCCATAACGAAATAATGTTTTCATTTAATTTTGTCATCAATGAGAGAAAATGTATGAATATTAGTCCTGTTTATATTGTTTTTCAAGGTTTTTACTGATTTTATTTGCTTTAAAATTGCTTTAAACAACTTTAAATGGCATTATTATGACTTATACTATTAGTTTCCATAACGAAATAATGTTTTCATTTTATTTTATCATCACTGAGAGAAAATGTATGAATATTAGTCCTGTTTGTACTGTTTTCAAGGTTTTTACTGATTTTATTTGCTTTAAAATTGCTTTAAACAACTTTAAATGGCTTTAATATAACCTATACTATTAGTTTCCATAACGAAATAATGTTTTCATTTAATTTTGTCATCAATGAGAGAAAATGTATGAATATTAGTCCTGTTTATATTGTTTTTCAAAGTTTTTACTTATTTTATTTGCTTTAAAATTGCTTTAAACAACTTTAAATGGCTTTAATTTGACTTATACTATTAGTTTCCATAACGAAATAAGGTTTTCATTTTATTTTATCATGACTGAGAGAAAATGTATGAATATTAGTCCTGTTTATACTGTTTTTCAAGGTTTTTACTGATTTTATTTGCTTTAAAATTGCTTTAAACAACTTTAAATCCTATTTGTACTGTTTTTCTTAGGTTTTATTGATTTGAATCGTTTATTATAGTATATACTAACTTTAAAAAGCTTTATACTATTAGATTAAATTATATTTTGTCATCACTGAGAGAAAATGTATGAATATTAGTCCTGTTTATACTGTTTTTCAAGGGTTTTACTGATTTTATTTGCTTTAAAATTGCTTTAAACAACTTTAATTGGCTTTATTTGACTTATACTATAAGTTTCCATAACAAAATAATTTTTTCATTTAATTTGTCATTACTGAGAGAAAATGCATGAATATGAGTCCTATTTGTACTGTTTTTCTTAGTTTTTATTGATTTTAATCGTTTAAAATAGTAAATAACAACTTTAAAAGGCTTTATACTATTCGATTTAATTATATTTTATCATCAAAGAGAGAAAATGTATGAATATTAGTCCTGTTTACACTGTTTTTCAAAGTTTTTACTTATTTTATTTGCTTTAAAATTGCTTTAAACAACTTTAAATGGCATAATTATGACTTATACTATTAGTTTCCATAACAAAATAATGTTTTCATTTAATTTTGTCATCACTGAGTAAAAATGTATGAATATTAGTCCTATTTGTACTGTTTCTCCTAATTTTTATTGATATGAATCGTTTAAAATAGTAAATAACAACTTTAAAAGGCTTTATACTATTCGATTTAATTATATTTTGTCATCAAAGAGAGAAAATGTATGAATATTAGTCCTGTTTACACTGTTTTTCAAGGTTTTTACTTATTTTATTTGCTTTAAAATTGCTTTAAACAACTTTAAATGGCATAATTATGACTTATACTATTAGTTTCCATAACAAAATAATGTTTTCATTTAATTTTGTCATCACTGAGTAAAAATGTATGAATATTAGTCCTATTTGTACTGTTTCTCCTAATTTTTATTGATATGAATCGTTTAAAATAGTAAATAACAACTTTAAAAGGCTTTATACTATTCGATTTAATTATATTTTGTCATCAAAGAGAGAAAATGTATGAATATTAGTCCTGTTTACACTGTTTTTCAAAGTTTTTACTTATTTTATTTGCTTTAAAATTGCTTTAAAGAACTTTAAATGGCATTATTACGACTTATACTATTAGTTTCCATAACAAAATAATGTTTTCATTTAATTTTGTCATAACTGAGTAAAAATGTATGAATATTAGTCCTGTTTGTACTGTTTTCAAGGTTTTTACTGATTTTATTTGCTTTAAAATTGCTTTAAACAACTTTAAATGACTTTATTATGACCTATACTTTAAGTTTCCATAACTAAATAATGTTTTCATTTAATTTTGTCATTACTGAAAGAAAATGTATGAATATTAGTCCTATTTGTACTGTTTTTCTTAGTTTTTATTGATTTAAATCGTTTAAAATATTAAATAACAACTTTAAAAGGCTTTATACTATTTGATTTAATTATATTTTGTCATCAAAGGAGAAAATGTATGAATATAAGTCCTGTTTTCACTGTTTTTCAAGGTTTGTACTGATTTTATTTGCTTTAAAATTGCTTTAAACAACTTTAAATGGCTTTTTTCTGACTTATACTATTAGTTTCCATAACGAAATAATGTTTTCATTTTATTTTATCATCACTGAGAGAAAATGTATGAATATTAGTCCTGTTTGTACTGTTTTCAAGGTTTTTACTGATTTTATTTGCTTTAAAATTGCTTTAAACAACTTTAAATGGCTTTAATATAACCTATACTATTAGTTTCCATAACGAAATAATGTTTTCATTTAATTTTGTCATCAATGAGAGAAAATGTATGAATATTAGTCCTGTTTATATTGTTTTTCAAAGTTTTTACTTATTTTATTTGCTTTAAAATTGCTTTAAACAACTTTAAATGGCTTTAATTTGACTTATACTATTAGTTTCCATAACGAAATAAGGTTTTCATTTTATTTTATCATGACTGAGAGAAAATGTATGAATATTAGTCCTGTTTATACTGTTTTTCAAGGTTTTTACTGATTTTATTTGCTTTAAAATTGCTTTAAACAACTTTAAATCCTATTTGTACTGTTTTTCTTAGGTTTTATTGATTTGAATCGTTTATTATAGTATATACTAACTTTAAAAAGCTTTATACTATTAGATTAAATTATATTTTGTCATCACTGAGAGAAAATGTATGAATATTAGTCCTGTTTATACTGTTTTTCAAGGGTTTTACTGATTTTATTTGCTTTAAAATTGCTTTAAACAACTTTAATTGGCTTTATTTGACTTATACTATAAGTTTCCATAACAAAATAATTTTTTCATTTAATTTGTCATTACTGAGAGAAAATGCATGAATATGAGTCCTATTTGTACTGTTTTTCTTAGTTTTTATTGATTTTAATCGTTTAAAATAGTAAATAACAACTTTAAAAGGCTTTATACTATTCGATTTAATTATATTTTATCATCAAAGAGAGAAAATGTATGAATATTAGTCCTGTTTACACTGTTTTTCAAAGTTTTTACTTATTTTATTTGCTTTAAAATTGCTTTAAACAACTTTAAATGGCATAATTATGACTTATACTATTAGTTTCCATAACAAAATAATGTTTTCATTTAATTTTGTCATCACTGAGTAAAAATGTATGAATATTAGTCCTATTTGTACTGTTTCTCCTAATTTTTATTGATATGAATCGTTTAAAATAGTAAATAACAACTTTAAAAGGCTTTATACTATTCGATTTAATTATATTTTGTCATCAAAGAGAGAAAATGTATGAATATTAGTCCTGTTTACACTGTTTTTCAAGGTTTTTACTTATTTTATTTGCTTTAAAATTGCTTTAAACAACTTTAAATGGCATAATTATGACTTATACTATTAGTTTCCATAACAAAATAATGTTTTCATTTAATTTTGTCATCACTGAGTAAAAATGTATGAATATTAGTCCTATTTGTACTGTTTCTCCTAATTTTTATTGATATGAATCGTTTAAAATAGTAAATAACAACTTTAAAAGGCTTTATACTATTCGATTTAATTATATTTTGTCATCAAAGAGAGAAAATGTATGAATATTAGTCCTGTTTACACTGTTTTTCAAAGTTTTTACTTATTTTATTTGCTTTAAAATTGCTTTAAAGAACTTTAAATGGCATTATTACGACTTATACTATTAGTTTCCATAACAAAATAATGTTTTCATTTAATTTTGTCATAACTGAGTAAAAATGTATGAATATTAGTCCTGTTTGTACTGTTTTCAAGGTTTTTACTGATTTTATTTGCTTTAAAATTGCTTTAAACAACTTTAAATGGCTTTAATATAACCTATACTATTAGTTTCCATAACGAAATAATGTTTTCATTTAATTTTGTCATCAATGAGAGAAAATGTATGAATATTAGTCCTGTTTATATTGTTTTTCAAGGTTTTTACTGATTTTATTTGCTTTAAAATTGCTTTAAACAACTTTAAATGGCATTATTATGACTTATACTATTAGTTTCCATAACGAAATAATGTTTTCATTTTATTTTATCATCACTGAGAGAAAATGTATGAATATTAGTCCTGTTTGTACTGTTTTCAAGGTTTTTACTGATTTTATTTGCTTTAAAATTGCTTTAAACAACTTTAAATGACTTTATTATGACCTATACTTTAAGTTTCCATAACTAAATAATGTTTTCATTTAATTTTGTCATTACTGAAAGAAAATGTATGAATATTAGTCCTATTTGTACTGTTTTTCTTAGTTTTTATTGATTTAAATCGTTTAAAATATTAAATAACAACTTTAAAAGGCTTTATACTATTCGATTTAATTATATTTTGTCATCAAAGAGAGAAAATGTATGAATATTAGTCCTATTTGTACTGTTTTTCTTAGTTTTTATTGATTTGAATCGTTTAAATTAGTAAATAACAACTTTAAAAGGCTTTATACTATTTGATTTAATTATATTTTGTCATCAAAGGAGAAAATGTATGAATATAAGTCCTGTTTTCACTGTTTTTCAAGGTTTGTACTGATTTTATTTGCTTTAAAATTGCTTTAAACAACTTTAAATGGCTTTTTTCTGACTTATACTATTAGTTTCCATAATGAAATATTGTTTTCATTTAATTTTGTCATTACTGAGAGAAAATGTATGAATATTAGTCCTATTTGTACTGTTTTTCTTAGTTTTTATTGATTTGAATCGTTTATTATACTATATATAAACTTTTAAAAGCTTTATGCTATTAGATTTAATTATATTTTGTCATCACTGAGAGAAAATGTATGAATATTAGTCCTGTTTATACTGTTTTTCAAGGTTTTAACTGTTTTATTTGCTTTTAAATTGCTTTAAACAACTTTAAATGGCTTTAATTTGACTTATACTATAAGTTTCCATAACGAAATAATGTTTTCATTTTATTTTATCATCACTGGGAGAAAATGTATGAATATTAGTCCTGTTTATACTGTTTTTCATGGTTTTTACCGATTTTATTTGCTTTAAAATTGCTTTAAATAACTTTAAATGGCTTAAATTTGACTTATACTATTAGTTTATATAACGAAATAATGTTTTCATTTTCCTTTGTCATCACTGAGAGAAAATATATGAATATTAGTCCTGTTTGTACTGTTTTTCAAGGTTTGTACTGATTTTATTTGCTTTAAAATTACTTTAAACAACTTTAAATGGCTTTAATTTGACTTATACTATTAGTTTCCATAACGAAATAATGTTTTCATTTAATTTTGTCATCACTGAGAGAAAATGTATGAATATTAGTCCTATTTGTACTGTTTCTCTTAGTTTTTATTGATTTGAATCGTTTAAAATAGTAAATAAGAACTTTAAAAGGCTTTATACTATTCTATTTAATTATATTTTGTCATCACTGAGAGAAAATGTATGAATATTAGTCCTGTTTATACTGTTTTTCAAAGTTTTTACTTATTTTATTTGCTTTAAAATTGCTTTAAACAACTTTAAATGGCTTTAATTTGACTTATACTATTAGTTTCTATAACGAAATAATGTTTTCATTTTATTTTATCATGACTGAGAGAAAATGTATGAATATTAGTCCTGTTTATACTGTTTTTCAAGGTTTTTACTGATTTTATTTGCTTTAAAATTGCTTTAAACAACTTTAAATGGCTTAAATTTGACTTAAACTACTAGTTTATATAACGAAATAATGTTTTCATTTTATTTTGTCATCACTGAGAGAAAATGTATGAATATTAGTCCTGTTTGTACTGTTTTTCAAGGTTTGTACTGATTTTATTTGCTTTAAAATTGCTTTAAACAACTTTAAATGGCTTTAATTTGACTTTAACTATTAGTTTCCATAACGAAATAATGTTTTCATTTTCCTTTGTCATTACTGAGAGAAAATGTATGAATATTAGTCCTATTTGTACTGTTTTTCTTAGTTTTTATTGATTTGAATCGTTTATTGTAGTATATATTATTTTTAAAAAGCTTTATACTATTAGATTTAATTATACTTTGTCATCACTGAGAGAAAATGTATGAATATTAGTCCTGTTTATACTGTTTTTCAAGGTTTTTACTGATTTTATTTGCTTTAAAATTGCTTTAAACAACTTTAATTGGCTTTAATTTGACTTATACTATAAGTTTCCATAACAAAATAATGTTTTCATTTAATTTGTCATGTATGAATATTAGTCCTATTTGTACTGTTTTTCTTAGGTTTTATTGATTTGAATCGTTTATTATAGTATATACTAACTTTAAAAAGCTTTATACTATTAGATTTAATTATATTTTGTCATCACTGAGAGAAAATGTATGAATATTAGTCCTGTTTATACTGTTTTTCAAGGGTTTTACTGATTTTATTTGCTTTAAAATTGCTTTAAACAACTTTAATTGGCTTTATTTGACTTATACTATAAGTTTCCATAACAAAATAATTTTTTCATTTAATTTGTCATTACTGAGAGAAAATGTATGAATATGAGTCCTATTTGTACTGTTTTTCTTAGTTTTTATTGATTTTAATCGTTTAAAATAGTAAATAACAACTTTAAAAGGCTTTATACTATTCGATTTAATTATATTTTATCATCAAAGAGAGAAAATGTATGAATATTAGTCCTGTTTACACTGTTTTTCAAAGTTTTTACTTATTTTATTTGCTTTAAAATTGCTTTAAACAACTTTAAATGGCATAATTATGACTTATACTATTAGTTTCCATAACGAAATAATGTTTTCATTTAATTTTGTCATCACTGAGTAAAAATGTATGAATATTAGTCCTATTTGTACTGTTTCTCCTAATTTTTATTGATATGAATCGTTTAAAATAGTAAATAACAACTTTAAAAGGCTTTATACTATTCGATTTAATTATATTTTGTCATCAAAGAGAGAAAATGTATGAATATTAGTCCTGTTTACACTGTTTTTCAAAGTTTTTACTTATTTTATTTGCTTTAAAATTGCTTTAAACAACTTTAAATGGCATTATTATGACTTATACTATTAGTTTCCATAACAAAATAATGTTTTCATTTAATTTTGTCATAACTGAGTAAAAATGTATGAATATTAGTCCTGTTTGTACTGTTTTCAAGGTTTTTACTGATTTTATTTGCTTTAAAATTGCTTTAAACAACTTTAAATGGCTTTAATATAACCTATACTATTAGTTTCCATAACGAAATAATGTTTTCATTTAATTTTGTCATCAATGAGAGAAAATGTATGAATATTAGTCCTGTTTATATTGTTTTTCAAGGTTTTTACTGATTTTATTTGCTTCAAAATTGCTTTAAACAACTTTAAATGGCATTATTATGACTTATACTATTAGTTTCCATAACGAAATAATGTTTTCATTTTATTTTATCATCACTGAGAGAAAATGTATGAATATTAGTCCTGTTTGTACTGTTTTCAAGGTTTTTACTGATTTTATTTGCTTTAAAATTGCTTTAAACAACTTTAAATGGCTTTATTATGACCTATACTATTAGTTTCCATAACGAAATAATGTTTTCATTTAATTTTGTCATTACTGAGTGAAAATGTATGAATATTAGTCCTGTTTATACTGTTTTTCAAGGTTTGTACTGATTTTATTTGCTTTAAAATTGCTTTAAACAATTTTAAATGGCATTATATTGACCTATACTATTAGTTTCCATAACGAGATAATGTTTTCATTTAATTTTGTCATCACTGAGAGAAAATGTATGAATATTAGTCCTATTTGTACTGTTTTTCTTAGTTTTTATTGATTTGAATCGTTTAAATTAGTAAATAACAACTTTAAAAGGCTTTATACTATTCGATTTAATTATATTTTGTCATCAAAGAGAGAAAATGTATAAATATTAGTCCTATTTGTACTGTTTTTCTTAGTTTTTATTGATTTGAATCGTTTAAATTAGTAAATAACAACTTTAAAAGGCTTTATACTATTCGATTTAATTATATTTTGTCATCAAAGAGAGAAAATGTATGAATATAAGTCCTGTTTTCACTGTTTTTCAAGGTTTGTACTGATTTTATTTGCTTAAAAATTGCTTTAAACAACTTTAAATGGCTTTTTTCTGACTTATACTATTAGTTTCCATAATGAAATAATGTTTTCATTTAATTTTGTCATTACTGAGTGAAAATGTATGAATATTAGTCCTGTTTATACTGTTTTTCAAGGTTTTTACTGATTTTATTTGCTTTAAAATTGCTTTAAACAATTTTAAATGGCATTATATTGACCTATACTATTAGTTTCCATAACGAGATAATGTTTTCATTTAATTTTGTCATCACTGAGAGAAAATGTATGAATATTAGTCCTATTTGTACTGTTTTTCTTAGTTTTTATTGATTTGAATCGTTTAAATTAGTAAATAACAACTTTAAAAGGCTTTATACTATTCGATTTAATTATATTTTGTCATCAAAGAGAGAAAATGTATGAATATTAGTCCTATTTGTACTGTTTTTCTTAGTTTTTATTGATTTGAATCGTTTAAATTAGTAAATAACAACTTTAAAAGGCTTTATACTATTCGATTTAATTATATTTTGTCATCAAAGAGAGAAAATGTATGAATATAAGTCCTGTTTTCACTGTTTTTCAAGGTTTGTACTGATTTTATTTGCTTAAAAATTGCTTTAAACAACTTTAAATGGCTTTTTTCTGACTTATACTATTAGTTTCCATAATGAAATATTGTTTTCATTTAATTTTGTCATTACTGAGAGAAAATGTATGAATATTAGTCCTATTTGTACTGTTTTTCTTAGTTTTTATTGATTTGAATCGTTTATTATACTATATATAAACTTTTAAAAGCTTTATGCTATTAGATTTAATTATATTTTGTCATCACTGAGAGAAAATAGATGAATATTAGTCCTGTTTATACTGTTTTTCAAGGTTTTAACTGATTTTATTTGCTTTTAAATTGCTTTAAACAACTTTAAATGGCTTTAATTTGACTTATACTATAAGTTTCCATAACGAAATAATGTTTTCATTTTATTTTATCATCACTGGGAGAAAATGTATGAATATTAGTCCTGTTTATACTGTTTTTCATGGTTTTTACCGATTTTATTTGCTTTAAAATTGCTTTAAACAACTTTAAATGGCTTAAATTTGACTTATACTATTAGTTTATATAACGAAATAATGTTTTCATTTTCCTTTGTCATCACTGAGAGAAAATATATGAATATTAGTCCTGTTTGTACTGTTTTTCAAGGTTTGTACTGATTTTATTTGCTTTAAAATTACTTTAAACAACTTTAAATGGCTTTAATTTGACTTATACTATTAGTTTCCATAACGAAATAATGTTTTCATTTAATTTTGTCATCACTGAGAGAAAATGTATGAATATTAGTCCTATTTGTACTGTTTCTCTTAGTTTTTATTGATTTGAATCGTTTAAAATAGTAAATAAGAACTTTAAAAGGCTTTATACTATTCTATTTAATTATATTTTGTCATCACTGAGAGAAAATGTATGAATATTAGTCCTGTTTATACTGTTTTTCAAAGTTTTTACTTATTTTATTTGCTTTAAAATTGCTTTAAACAACTTTAAATGGCTTTAATTTGACTTATACTATTAGTTTCCATAACGAAATAATGTTTTCATTTTATTTTATCATGACTGAGAGAAAATGTATGAATATTAGTCCTGTTTATACTGTTTTTCAAGGTTTTTACTGATTTTATTTGCTTTAAAATTGCTTTAAACAACTTTAAATCCTATTTGTACTGTTTTTCTTAGGTTTTATTGATTTGAATCGTTTATTATAGTATATACTAACTTTAAAAAGCTTTATACTATTAGATTAAATTATATTTTGTCATCACTGAGAGAAAATGTATGAATATTAGTCCTGTTTATACTGTTTTTCAAGGGTTTTACTGATTTTATTTGCTTTAAAATTGCTTTAAACAACTTTAATTGGCTTTATTTGACTTATACTATAAGTTTCCATAACAAAATAATTTTTTCATTTAATTTGTCATTACTGAGAGAAAATGTATGAATATGAGTCCTATTTGTACTGTTTTTCTTAGTTTTTATTGATTTTAATCGTTTAAAATAGTAAATAACAACTTTAAAAGGCTTTATACTATTCGATTTAATTATATTTTATCATCAAAGAGAGAAAATGTATGAATATTAGTCCTGTTTACACTGTTTTTCAAAGTTTTTACTTATTTTATTTGCTTTAAAATTGCTTTAAACAACTTTAAATGGCATAATTATGACTTATACTATTAGTTTCCATAACAAAATAATGTTTTCATTTAATTTTGTCATCACTGAGTAAAAATGTATGAATATTAGTCCTATTTGTACTGTTTCTCCTAATTTTTATTGATATGAATCGTTTAAAATAGTAAATAACATATTTAAAAGGCTTTATACTATTCGATTTAATTATATTTTGTCATCAAAGAGAGAAAATGTATGAATATTAGTCCTGTTTACACTGTTTTTCAAAGTTTTTATTTATTTTATTTGCTTTAAAATTGCTTTAAACAACTTTAAATGGCATTATTACGACTTATACTATTAGTTTCCATAACAAAATAATGTTTTCATTTAATTTTGTCATAACTGAGTAAAAATGTATGAATATTAGTCCTGTTTGTACTGTTTTCAAGGTTTTTACTGATTTTATTTGCTTTAAAATTGCTTTAAACAACTTTAAATGGCTTTAATATAACCTATACTATTAGTTTCCATAACGAAATAATGTTTTCATTTAATTTTGTCATCAATGAGAGAAAATGTATGAATATTAGTCCTGTTTATATTGTTTTTCAAGGTTTTTACTGATTTTATTTGCTTTAAAATTGCTTTAAACAACTTTAAATGGCATTATTATGACTTATACTATTAGTTTCCATAACGAAATAATGTTTTCATTTTATTTTATCATCACTGAGAGAAAATGTATGAATATTAGTCCTGTTTGTACTGTTTTCAAGGTTTTTACTGATTTTATTTGCTTTAAAATTGCTTTAAACAACTTTAAATGGCTTTATTATGACCTATACTATTAGTTTCCATAACGAAATAATGTTTTTATTTAATTTTGTCATTACTGAGTGAAAATGTATGAATATTAGTCCTGTTTATACTGTTTTTCAAGGTTTTTACTGATTTTATTTGCTTTAAAATTGCTTTAAACAATTTTAAATGGCATTATATTGACCTATACTATTAGTTTCCATAACGAGATAATGTTTTCATTTAATTTTGTCATCACTGAGAGAAAATGTATGAATATTAGTCCTATTTGTACTGTTTTTCTTAGTTTTTATTGATTTGAATCGTTTAAATTAGTAAATAACAACTTTAAAAGGCTTTATACTATTCGATTTAATTATATTTTGTCATCAAAGAGAGAAAATGTATAAATATTAGTCCTATTTGTCCTGTTTTTCTTAGTTTTTATTGATTTGA
Source organism: Ptychoptera albimana (assembly GCA_961205885.1). Taxonomy (NCBI): domain Eukaryota; kingdom Metazoa; phylum Arthropoda; class Insecta; order Diptera; family Ptychopteridae; genus Ptychoptera; species Ptychoptera albimana. The sequence goes on along the minus strand of CAUIKF010000029.1, from coordinate 149,099 downwards.
ATCGTTTAAATTAGTAAATAACAACTTTAAAAGGCTTTATACTATTCGATTTAATTATATTTTGTCATCAAAGAGAGAAAATGTATGAATATAAGTCCTGTTTTCACTGTTTTTCAAGGTTTGTACTGATTTTATTTGCTTAAAAATTGCTTTAAACAACTTTAAATGGCTTTTTTCTGACTTATACTATTAGTTTCCATAATGAAATATTGTTTTCATTTAATTTTGTCATTACTGAGAGAAAATGTATGAATATTAGTCCTATTTGTACTGTTTTTCTTAGTTTTTATTGATTTGAATCGTTTATTATACTATATATAAACTTTTAAAAGCTTTATGCTATTAGATTTAATTATATTTTGTCATCACTGAGAGAAAATGTATGAATATTAGTCCTGTTTATACTGTTTTTCAAGGTTTTAACTGATTTTATTTGCTTTTAAATTGCTTTAAACAACTTTAAATGGCTTTAATTTGACTTATACTATAAGTTTCCATAACGAAATAATGTTTTCATTTTATTTTATCATCACTGGGAGAAAATGTATGAATATTAGTCCTGTTTATACTGTTTTTCATGGTTTTTACCGATTTTATTTGCTTTAAAATTGCTTTAAACAACTTTAAATGGCTTAAATTTGACTTATACTATTAGTTTATATAACGAAATAATGTTTTCATTTTCCTTTGTCATCACTGAGAGAAAATATATGAATATTAGTCCTGTTTGTACTGTTTTTCAAGGTTTGTACTGATTTTATTTGCTTTAAAATTACTTTAAACAACTTTAAATGGCTTTAATTTGACTTATACTATTAGTTTCCATAACGAAATAATGTTTTCATTTAATTTTGTCATCACTGAGAGAAAATGTATGAATATTAGTCCTATTTGTACTGTTTCTCTTAGTTTTTATTGATTTGAATCGTTTAAAATAGTAAATAAGAACTTTAAAAGGCTTTATACTATTCTATTTAATTATATTTTGTCATCACTGAGAGAAAATGTATGAATATTAGTCCTGTTTATACTGTTTTTCAAAGTTTTTACTTATTTTATTTGCTTTAAAATTGCTTTAAACAACTTTAAATGGCTTTAATTTGACTTATACTATTAGTTTCCATAACGAAATAATGTTTTCATTTTATTTTATCATGACTGAGAGAAAATGTATGAATATTAGTCCTGTTTATACTGTTTTTCAAGGTTTTTACTGATTTTATTTGCTTTAAAATTGCTTTAAACAACTTTAAATGGCTTAAATTTGACTTAAACTACTAGTTTATATAACGAAATAATGTTTTCATTTTATTTTGTCATCACTGAGAGAAAATGTATGAATATTAGTCCTGTTTGTACTGTTTTTCAAGGTTTGTACTGATTTTATTTGCTTTAAAATTGCTTTAAACAACTTTAAATGGCTTTAATTTGACTTTAACTATTAGTTTCCATAACGAAATAATGTTTTCATTTTCCTTTGTCATTACTGAGAGAAAATGTATGAATATTAGTCCTATTTGTACTGTTTTTCTTAGTTTTTATTGATTTGAATCGTTTATTGTAGTATATATTATTTTTAAAAAGCTTTATACTATTAGATTTAATTATACTTTGTCATCACTGAGAGAAAATGTATGAATATTAGTCCTGTTTATACTGTTTTTCAAGGTTTTTACTGATTTTATTTGCTTTAAAATTGCTTTAAACAACTTTAATTGGCTTTAATTTGACTTATACTATAAGTTTCCATAACAAAATAATGTTTTCATTTAATTTGTCATGTATGAATATTAGTCCTATTTGTACTGTTTTTCTTAGGTTTTATTGATTTGAATCGTTTATTATAGTATATACTAACTTTAAAAAGCTTTATACTATTAGATTTAATTATATTTTGTCATCACTGAGAGAAAATGTATGAATATTAGTCCTGTTTATACTGTTTTTCAAGGGTTTTACTGATTTTATTTGCTTTAAAATTGCTTTAAACAACTTTAATTGGCTTTATTTGACTTATACTATAAGTTTCCATAACAAAATAATTTTTTCATTTAATTTGTCATTACTGAGAGAAAATGTATGAATATGAGTCCTATTTGTACTGTTTTTCTTAGTTTTTATTGATTTTAATCGTTTAAAATAGTAAATAACAACTTTAAAAGGCTTTATACTATTCGATTTAATTATATTTTATCATCAAAGAGAGAAAATGTATGAATATTAGTCCTGTTTACACTGTTTTTCAAAGTTTTTACTTATTTTATTTGCTTTAAAATTGCTTTAAACAACTTTAAATGGCATAATTATGACCTATACTATTAGTTTCCATAACAAAATAATGTTTTCATTTAATTTTGTCATCACTGAGTAAAAATGTATGAATATTAGTCCTATTTGTACTGTTTCTCCTAATTTTTATTGATATGAATCGTTTAAAATAGTAAATAACAACTTTAAAAGGCTTTATACTATTCGATTTAATTATATTTTGTCATCACTGAGAGAAAATGTATAAATATTAGTCCTGTTTATACTGTTTTTCAAGGTTTTTACTTATTTTATTTGCTTTAAAATTGCTTTAAAGAACTTTAAATGGCTTAAATTTGACTTATACTATTAGTTTCCATAACAAAATAATGTTTTCATTTAATTTTGTCATTACTGAGTAAAAATGTATGAATATTAGTCCTATTTGTACTGTTTCTCCTAATTTTTATTGATTTGAATCGTTTAAAATAGTAAATAACAACTTTAAAAGGTTTTATACTATTCGATTTAATTATATTTTGTCATCAAAGAGAGAAAATGTATGAATATTAGTCCTATTTGTACTGTTTCTCTTAGTTTTTATTTATTTGAATCGTTTAAAATAGTAAATAACAACTTTAAAAGGCTTTATACTATTCGATTTAATTATATTTTGACATCACTGAGAGAAAATGTATGAATATTAGTCCTGTTTTTCAAAGTTTTTACTTATTTTATTTGCTTTAAATTGCTTTAAACAACTTTAAATGGCTTAAATTTGACTTATACTATTAGTTTTCATATTAAAATAATGTTTTCATATAATTTTGTCATCACTGAAAAAAAATGTATGGATATTAGTCCTGGTTGTACTGTTTTTCAAGGTTTTTACTGATTTTATTTGCTTTAAAATTGCTTTAAACAACTTTATATGGCTTAAATTTGACTTATACTATTAGTTTCCATAACAAAATAATGTTTTCATTTAATTTTGTCATCACTGAGAGAAAATGTATAAATATTAGTCCTGTTTACACTGTTTTTCAAAGTTTTTACTTATTTTATTTGCTTTAAAATTGCTTTAAACAATTTTAAATGGCTTAAATTTGACTTATACTATTAGTTTTCATATTAAAATAATGTTTTCATATAATTTTTTCATCACTGAAAAAAAATGTATGGATAATAGTCCTGTTTGTACTGTTTTTCAAGGTTTTTACTGCTTTTATTTGCTTTAAAATTGCTTTAAACAACTTTAAATGGCTTTATTATGACCTATACTATTAGTTTCCATAACGAAATAATGTTTTCATTTTATTTTGTCAAAACTGAGTAAAAATGTATGAATATTAGTCCTATTTGTACTGTTTCTTCTAATTTTTATTGATTTGAATCGTTTAAAATAGTAAATAACAACTTTAAAAGGTTTTATACTATTCGATTTAATTATATTTTGTCATCAAAGAGAGAAAATGTATGAATATTAGTCCTATTTGTACTGTTTCTCCTAATTTTTATTGATATGAATCGTTTAAAATAGTAAATAACAACTTTAAAAGGCTTTATACTATTCGATTTAATTGTATTTTGTCATCACTGAGAGAAAATGTATAAATATTAGTCCTGTTTATACTGTTTTTCAAGGTTTTTACTTATTTTATTTGCTTTAAAATTGCTTTAAAGAACTTTAAATGGCTTAAATTTGACTTATACTATTAGTTTCCATAACAAAATAATGTTTTCATTTTATTTTGTCATCACTGAGTAAAAATGTATGAATATTAGTCCTATTTGTACTGTTTCTCCTAATTTTTATTGATTTGAATCGTTTAAAATAGTAAATAACAACTTTAAAAGGTTTTATACTATTCGATTTAATTATATTTTGTCATCAAAGAGAGAAAATGTATGAATATTAGTCCTATTTGTACTGTTTCTCCTAATTTTTATTGATTTGAATCGTTTAAAATAGTAAATAACAACTTTAAAAGGCTTTATACTATTCGATTTAATTATATTTTGTCATCACTGATAGAAAATGTATAAATATTAGTCCTGTTTATACTGTTTTTCAAAGTTTTTACTTATTTTATTTCCTTTAAAATTGCTTTAAACAACTTTAAATGGCTTAAATTTGACTTATATTATTAGTTTTCATATTAAAATAATGTTTTCATATAATTTTGTCATCACTGAAAAAAAATGTATGGATATTAGTACTGGTTGTACTGTTTTTCAAGGTTTTTACTGATTTTATTTGCTTTAAAATTGCTTTAAACAACTTTATATGGCTTAAATTTGACTTATACTATTAGTTTCCATAACGAAATAATGTTTTCATTTAATTTTGTCATCACTGAGAGAAAATGTATGAATATTAGTCCTGTTTACACTGTTTTTCAAAGTTTTTACTTATTTTATTTGCTTTAAAATTGCTTTAAACAACTTTAAATGGCTTAAATTTGACTTATACTATTAGTTTTCATATTAAAATAATGTTTTCATATAATTTTGTCATCACTGAAAAAAAATGTATGGATAATAGTCCTGGTTGTACTGTTTTTCAAGGTTTTTACTGATTTTATTTGCTTTAAAATTGCTTTAAACAACTTTATATGGCTTAAATTTGACTTATACTATTAGTTTCCATAACGAAATAATGTTTTCATTTAATTTTGTCATCACTGAGAGAAAATGTATAAATATTAGTCCTGTTTACACTGTTTTTCAAAGTTTTTACTTATTTTATTTGCTTTAAAATTGCTTTAAACAACTTTAAATGGCTTAAATTTGACTTATACTATTAGTTTTCATATTAAAATAATGTTTTCATATAATTTTGTCATCACTGAAAAAAAATGTATGGATATTAGTACTGGTTGTACTGTTTTTCAAGGTTTTTACTGATTTTATTTGCTTTAAAATTGCTTTAAACAACTTTATATGGCTTAAATTTGACTTATACTATTAGTTTTCATAACGAAATAATGTTTTCATTTAATTTTGTCATCACTGAGAGAAAATGTATGAATATTAGTCCTGTTTACACTGTTTTTCAAAGTTTTTACTTATTTTATTTGCTTTAAAATTGCTTTAAACAACTTTAAATGGCTTAAATTTGACTTATACTATTAGTTTTCATATTAAAATAATGTTTTCATATCATTTTGTCATCACTGAAAAAAAATGTATGGATAATAGTCCTGTTTGTACTGTTTTTCAAGGTTTTTACTGCTTTTATTTGCTTTAAAATTGCTTTAAAGAACTTTAAATGGCTTAAATTTGACTTATACTATTAGTTTCCATAACAAAATAATGTTTTCATTTAATTTTGTCATCACTGAGTAAAAATGTATGAATATTAGTCCTATTTGTACTGTTTCTCCTAATTTTTATTGATTTGAATCGTTTAAAATAGTAAATAACAACTTTAAAAGGTTTTATACTATTCGATTTAATTATATTTTGTCATCAAAGAGAGAAAATGTATGAATATTAGTCCTATTTGTACTGTTTCTCCTAATTTTTATTGATATGAATCGTTTAAAATAGTAAATAACAACTTTAAAAGGCTTTATACTATTCGATTTAATTGTATTTTGTCATCACTGAGAGAAAATGTATAAATATTAGTCCTGTTTATACTGTTTTTCAAGGTTTTTACTTATTTTATTTGCTTTAAAATTGCTTTAAAGAACTTTAAATGGCTTAAATTTGACTTATACTATTAGTTTCCATAACAAAATAATGTTTTCATTTTATTTTGTCATCACTGAGTAAAAATGTATGAATATTAGTCCTATTTGTACTGTTTCTCCTAATTTTTATTGATTTGAATCGTTTAAAATAGTAAATAACAACTTTAAAAGGTTTTATACTATTCGATTTAATTATATTTTGTCATCAAAGAGAGAAAATGTATGAATATTAGTCCTATTTGTACTGTTTCTCCTAATTTTTATTGATTTGAATCGTTTAAAATAGTAAATAACAACTTTAAAAGGCTTTATACTATTCGATTTAATTATATTTTGTCATCACTGATAGAAAATGTATAAATATTAGTCCTGTTTATACTGTTTTTCAAAGTTTTTACTTATTTTATTTCCTTTAAAATTGCTTTAAACAACTTTAAATGGCTTAAATTTGACTTATATTATTAGTTTTCATATTAAAATAATGTTTTCATATAATTTTGTCATCACTGAAAAAAAATGTATGGATATTAGTACTGGTTGTACTGTTTTTCAAGGTTTTTACTGATTTTATTTGCTTTAAAATTGCTTTAAACAACTTTATATGGCTTAAATTTGACTTATACTATTAGTTTCCATAACGAAATAATGTTTTCATTTAATTTTGTCATCACTGAGAGAAAATGTATGAATATTAGTCCTGTTTACACTGTTTTTCAAAGTTTTTACTTATTTTATTTGCTTTAAAATTGCTTTAAACAACTTTAAATGGCTTAAATTTGACTTATACTATTAGTTTTCATATTAAAATAATGTTTTCATATAATTTTGTCATCACTGAAAAAAAATGTATGAATAATAGTCCTGGTTGTACTGTTTTTCAAGGTTTTTACTGATTTTATTTGCTTTAAAATTGCTTTAAACAACTTTATATGGCTTAAATTTGACTTATACTATTAGTTTCCATAACGAAATAATGTTTTCATTTAATTTTGTCATCACTGAGAGAAAATGTATAAATATTAGTCCTGTTTACACTGTTTTTCAAAGTTTTTACTTATTTTATTTGCTTTAAAATTGCTTTAAACAACTTTAAATGGCTTAAATTTGACTTATACTATTAGTTTTCATATTAAAATAATGTTTTCATATAATTTTGTCATCACTGAAAAAAAATGTATGGATATTAGTACTGGTTGTACTGTTTTTCAAGGTTTTTACTGATTTTATTTGCTTTAAAATTGCTTTAAACAACTTTATATGGCTTAAATTTGACTTATTCTATTAGTTTTCATAACGAAATAATGTTTTCATTTAATTTTGTCATCACTGAGAGAAAATGTATGAATATTAGTCCTGTTTACACTGTTTTTCAAAGTTTTTACTTATTTTATTTGCTTTAAAATTGCTTTAAACAACTTTAAATGGCTTAAATTTGACTTATACTATTAGTTTTCATATTAAAATAATGTTTTCATATCATTTTGTCATCACTGAAAAAAAATGTATGGATAATAGTCCTGTTTGTACTGTTTTTCAAGGTTTTTACTGCTTTTATTTGCTTTAAAATTGCTTTAAAGAACTTTAAATTGCTTAAATTTGACTTATACTATTAGTTTCCATAACAAAATAATGTTTTCATTTAATTTTGTCATCACTGAGTAAAAATGTATGAATATTAGTCCTATTTGTACTGTTTCTCCTAATTTTTATTGATTTGAATCGTTTAAAATAGTAAATAACAACTTTAAAAGGTTTTATACTATTCGATTTAATTATATTTTGTCATCAAAGAGAGAAAATGTATGAATATTAGTCCTATTTGTACTGTTTCTCCTAATTTTTATTGATATGAATCGTTTAAAATAGTAAATAACAACTTTAAAATGCTTTATACTATTCGATTTAATTATATTTTGTCATCACTGAGAGAAAATGTATAAATATTAGTCCTGTTTATACTGTTTTTCAAGGTTTTTACTTATTTTATTTGCTTTAAAATTGCTTTAAACAACTTTAAATGGCTTTATTATGACCTATACTATTAGTTTCCATAACGAAATAATGTTTTCATTTTATTTTGTCAAAACTGAGTAAAAATGTATGAATATTAGTCCTATTTGTACTGTTTCTTCTAATTTTTATTGATTTGAATCGTTTAAAATAGTAAATAACAACTTTAAAAGGTTTTATACTATTCGATTTAATTATATTTTGTCATCAAAGAGAGAAAATGTATGAATATTAGTCCTATTTGTACTGTTTCTCCTAATTTTTATTGATATGAATCGTTTAAAATAGTAAATAACAACTTTAAAAGGCTTTATACTATTCGATTTAATTGTATTTTGTCATCACTGAGAGAAAATGTATAAATATTAGTCCTGTTTATACTGTTTTTCAAGGTTTTTACTTATTTTATTTGCTTTAAAATTGCTTTAAAGAACTTTAAATGGCTTAAATTTGACTTATACTATTAGTTTCCATAACAAAATAATGTTTTCATTTTATTTTGTCATCACTGAGTAAAAATGTATGAATATTAGTCCTATTTGTACTGTTTCTCCTAATTTTTATTGATTTGAATCGTTTAAAATAGTAAATAACAACTTTAAAAGGTTTTATACTATTCGATTTAATTATATTTTGTCATCAAAGAGAGAAAATGTATGAATATTAGTCCTATTTGTACTGTTTCTCCTAATTTTTATTGATTTGAATCGTTTAAAATAGTAAATAACAACTTTAAAAGGCTTTATACTATTCGATTTAATTATATTTTGTCATCACTGATAGAAAATGTATAAATATTAGTCCTGTTTATACTGTTTTTCAAAGTTTTTACTTATTTTATTTCCTTTAAAATTGCTTTAAACAACTTTAAATGGCTTAAATTTGACTTATATTATTAGTTTTCATATTAAAATAATGTTTTCATATAATTTTGTCATCACTGAAAAAAAATGTATGGATATTAGTACTGGTTGTACTGTTTTTCAAGGTTTTTACTGATTTTATTTGCTTTAAAATTGCTTTAAACAACTTTATATGGCTTAAATTTGACTTATACTATTAGTTTCCATAACGAAATAATGTTTTCATTTAATTTTGTCATCACTGAGAGAAAATGTATGAATATTAGTCCTGTTTACACTGTTTTTCAAAGTTTTTACTTATTTTATTTGCTTTAAAATTGCTTTAAACAACTTTAAATGGCTTAAATTTGACTTATACTATTAGTTTTCATATTAAAATAATGTTTTCATATAATTTTGTCATCACTGAAAAAAAATGTATGGATAATAGTCCTGGTTGTACTGTTTTTCAAGGTTTTTACTGATTTTATTTGCTTTAAAATTGCTTTAAACAACTTTATATGGCTTAAATTTGACTTATACTATTAGTTTCCATAACGAAATAATGTTTTCATTTAATTTTGTCATCACTGAGAGAAAATGTATAAATATTAGTCCTGTTTACACTGTTTTTCAAAGTTTTTACTTATTTTATTTGCTTTAAAATTGCTTTAAACAACTTTAAATGGCTTAAATTTGACTTATACTATTAGTTTTCATATTAAAATAATGTTTTCATATAATTTTGTCATCACTGAAAAAAAATGTATGGATATTAGTACTGGTTGTACTGTTTTTCAAGGTTTTTACTGATTTTATTTGCTTTAAAATTGCTTTAAACAACTTTATATGGCTTAAATTTGACTTATACTATTAGTTTTCATAACGAAATAATGTTTTCATTTAATTTTGTCATCACTGAGAGAAAATGTATGAATATTAGTCCTGTTTACACTGTTTTTCAAAGTTTTTACTTATTTTATTTGCTTTAAAATTGCTTTAAACAACTTTAAATGGCTTAAATTTGACTTATACTATTAGTTTTCATATTAAAATAATGTTTTCATATCATTTTGTCATCACTGAAAAAAAATGTATGGATAATAGTCCTGTTTGTACTGTTTTTCAAGGTTTTTACTGCTTTTATTTGCTTTAAAATTGCTTTAAAGAACTTTAAATGGGTTAAATTTGACTTATACTATTAGTTTCCATAACAAAATAATGTTTTCATTTAATTTTGTCATCACTGAGTAAAAATGTATGAATATTAGTCCTATTTGTACTGTTTCTCCTAATTTTTATTGATTTGAATCGTTTAAAATAGTAAATAACAACTTTAAAAGGTTTTATACTATTCGATTTAATTATATTTTGTCATCAAAGAGAGAAAATGTATGAATATTAGTCCTATTTGTACTGTTTCTCCTAATTTTTATTGATATGAATCGTTTAAAATAGTAAATAACAACTTTAAAAGGCTTTATACTATTCGATTTAATTGTATTTTGTCATCACTGAGAGAAAATGTATAAATATTAGTCCTGTTTATACTGTTTTTCAAGGTTTTTACTTATTTTATTTGCTTTAAAATTGCTTTAAAGAACTTTAAATGGCTTAAATTTGACTTATACTATTAGTTTCCATAACAAAATAATGTTTTCATTTTATTTTGTCATCACTGAGTAAAAATGTATGAATATTAGTCCTATTTGTACTGTTTCTCCTAATTTTTATTGATTTGAATCGTTTAAAATAGTAAATAACAACTTTAAAAGGTTTTATACTATTCGATTTAATTATATTTTGTCATCAAAGAGAGAAAATGTATGAATATTAGTCCTATTTGTACTGTTTCTCCTAATTTTTATTGATTTGAATCGTTTAAAATAGTAAATAACAACTTTAAAAGGCTTTATACTATTCGATTTAATTATATTTTGTCATCACTGATAGAAAATGTATAAATATTAGTCCTGTTTATACTGTTTTTCAAAGTTTTTACTTATTTTATTTCCTTTAAAATTGCTTTAAACAACTTTAAATGGCTTAAATTTGACTTATATTATTAGTTTTCATATTAAAATAATGTTTTCATATAATTTTGTCATCACTGAAAAAAAATGTATGGATATTAGTACTGGTTGTACTGTTTTTCAAGGTTTTTACTGATTTTATTTGCTTTAAAATTGCTTTAAACAACTTTATATGGCTTAAATTTGACTTATACTATTAGTTTCCATAACGAAATAATGTTTTCATTTAATTTTGTCATCACTGAGAGAAAATGTATGAATATTAGTCCTGTTTACACTGTTTTTCAAAGTTTTTACTTATTTTATTTGCTTTAAAATTGCTTTAAACAACTTTAAATGGCTTAAATTTGACTTATACTATTAGTTTTCATATTAAAATAATGTTTTCATATAATTTTGTCATCACTGAAAAAAAATGTATGAATAATAGTCCTGGTTGTACTGTTTTTCAAGGTTTTTACTGATTTTATTTGCTTTAAAATTGCTTTAAACAACTTTATATGGCTTAAATTTGACTTATACTATTAGTTTCCATAACGAAATAATGTTTTCATTTAATTTTGTCATCACTGAGAGAAAATGTATAAATATTAGTCCTGTTTACACTGTTTTTCAAAGTTTTTACTTATTTTATTTGCTTTAAAATTGCTTTAAACAACTTTAAATGGCTTAAATTTGACTTATACTATTAGTTTTCATATTAAAATAATGTTTTCATATAATTTTGTCATCACTGAAAAAAAATGTATGGATATTAGTACTGGTTGTACTGTTTTTCAAGGTTTTTACTGATTTTATTTGCTTTAAAATTGCTTTAAACAACTTTATATGGCTTAAATTTGACTTATTCTATTAGTTTTCATAACGAAATAATGTTTTCATTTAATTTTGTCATCACTGAGAGAAAATGTATGAATATTAGTCCTGTTTACACTGTTTTTCAAAGTTTTTACTTATTTTATTTGCTTTAAAATTGCTTTAAACAACTTTAAATGGCTTAAATTTGACTTATACTATTAGTTTTCATATTAAAATAATGTTTTCATATCATTTTGTCATCACTGAAAAAAAATGTATGGATAATAGTCCTGTTTGTACTGTTTTTCAAGGTTTTTACTGCTTTTATTTGCTTTAAAATTGCTTTAAAGAACTTTAAATGGCTTAAATTTGACTTATACTATTAGTTTCCATAACAAAATAATGTTTTCATTTAATTTTGTCATCACTGAGTAAAAATGTATGAATATTAGTCCTATTTGTACTGTTTCTCCTAATTTTTATTGATTTGAATCGTTTAAAATAGTAAATAACAACTTTAAAAGGTTTTATACTATTCGATTTAATTATATTTTGTCATCAAAGAGAGAAAATGTATGAATATTAGTCCTATTTGTACTGTTTCTCCTAATTTTTATTGATATGAATCGTTTAAAATAGTAAATAACAACTTTAAAATGCTTTATACTATTCGATTTAATTATATTTTGTCATCACTGAGAGAAAATGTATAAATATTAGTCCTGTTTATACTGTTTTTCAAGGTTTTTACTTATTTTATTTGCTTTAAAATTGCTTTAAAGAACTTTAAATGGCTTAAATTTGACTTATACTATTAGTTTCCATAACAAAATAATGTTTTCATTTTATTTTGTCATAACTGAGTAAAAATGTATGAATATTAGTCCTATTTGTACTGTTTTTCATGGTTTTTACTAATTTTATTTGCTTTAAACAACTTAAAATGGCTTAATTATGACCTATACTATTAGTTTCCATAACGAAATAATGTTTTCATTTAATTTTGTCATTACTGAGTGAAAATGTATGAATATTAGTCCTATTTGTACTGTTTCTCTTAGTTTTTATTTATTTGAATCGTTTAAAATAGTATATATTACTTTTAAAAGGCTTTATACTATTCGATTTAATTGTATTTTGTCATCACTGAGAGAAAATGTATAAATATTAGTCCTGTTTATACTGTTTTTCAAGGTTTTTACTGATTTTATTTGCTTTGAAATTGCTTTAAAGAACTTTAAATGGCTTAAATTTGACTTATACTATTAGTTTCCATAACAAAATAATGTTTTCATTTTATTTTGTCATAACTGAGTAAAAATGTATGAATATTAGTCCTATTTGTACTGTTTCTCCTAATTTTTATTGATTTGAATCGTTTAAAATAGTAAATAACAACTTTAAAAGGTTTTATACTATTCGATTTAATTATATTTTGTCATCAAAGAGAGAAAATGTATGAATATTAGTCCTATTTGTACTGTTTCTCCTAATTTTTATTGATATGAATCGTTTAAAATAGTAAATAACAACTTTAAAAGGCTTTATACTATTCGATTTAATTATATTTTGTCATCACTGAGAGAAAATGTATAAATATTAGTCCTGTTTATACTGTTTTTCAAGGTTTTTACTTATTTTATTTGCTTTAAAATTGCTTTAAAGAACTTTAAATGGCTTAAATTTGACTTATACTATTAGTTTCCATATCAAAATAATGTTTTCATTTTATTTTGTCATAACTGAGTAAAAATGTATGAATATTAGTCCTATTTGTACTGTTTTTCATGGTTTTTACTAATTTTATTTGCTTTAAACAACTTAAAATGGCTTAATTATGACCTATACTATTAGTTTCCATAACGAAATAATGTTTTCATTTGATTTTGTCATTACTGAGTGAAAATGTATGAATATTAGTTCTATTTGTACTGTTTCTCTTAGTTTTTATTTATTTGAATCGTTTAAAATAGTATATATTACTTTTAAAAGGCTTTATACTATTCGATTTAATTGTATTTTGTCATCACTGAGAGAAAATGTATAAATATTAGTCCTGTTTATACTGTTTTTCAAGGTTTTTACTGATTTTATTTGCTTTAAAATTGCTTTAAACAACTTTATATGGCTTAAATTTGACTTATACTATTAGTTTCCATAACGAAATAATGTTTTCATTTAATTTTGTCATCACTGAGAGAAAATGTATGAATATTAGTCCTGTTTACACTGTTTTTCAAAGTTTTTACTTATTTTATTTGCTTTAAAATTGCTTTAAACAACTTTAAATGGCTTAAATTTGACTTATACTATTAGTTTTCATATTAAAATAATGTTTTCATATCATTTTGTCATCACTGAAAAAAAATGTATGGATAATAGTCCTGTTTGTACTGTTTTTCAAGGTTTTTACTGCTTTTATTTGCTTTAAAATTGGTTTAAACAACATTAAATGGCTTTATTATGACCTATACTATTAGTTTCCATAACGAAATAATGTTTTCATTTTATTTTGTCATAACTGAGTAAAAATGTATGAATATTAGTCCTATTTGTACTGTTTCTCCTAATTTTTATTGATTTGAATCGTTTAAAATAGTAAATAACAACTTTAAAAGGTTTTATACTATTCGATTTAATTATATTTTGTCATCAAAGAGAGAAAATGTATGAATATTAGTCCTATTTGTACTGTTTCTCCTAATTTTTATTGATATGAATCGTTTAAAATAGTAAATAACAACTTTAAAAGGCTTTATACTATTCGATTTAATTATATTTTGTCATCACTGAGAGAAAATGTATAAATATTTGTCCTGTTTATACTGTTTTTCAAGGTTTTTACTTATTTTATTTGCTTTAAAATTGCTTTAAAGAACTTTAAATGGCTTAAATTTGACTTATACTATTAGTTTCCATAACAAAATAATGTTTTCATTTAATTTTGTCATCACTGAGTAAAAATGTATGAATATTAGTCCTATTTGTACTGTTTCTCCTAATTTTTATTGATTTGAATCGTTTAAAATAGTAAATAACAACTTTAAAAGGTTTTATACTATTCGATTTAATTATATTTTGTCATCAAAGAGAGAAAATGTATGAATATTAGTCCTATTTGTACTGTTTCTCCTAATTTTTATTGATATGAATCGTTTAAAATAGTAAATAACAACTTTAAAAGGCTTTATACTATTCGATTTAATTATATTTTGTCATCACTGAGAGAAAATGTATAAATATTAGTCCTGTTTATACTGTTTTTCAAGGTTTTTACTTATTTTATTTGCTTTAAAATTGCTTTAAACAACTTTATATGGCTTAAATTTGACTTATACTATTAGTTTCCATAACGAAATAATGTTTTCATTTAATTTTGTCATCACTGAGAGAAAATGTATGAATATTAGTCCTGTTTACACTGTTTTTCAAAGTTTTTACTTATTTTATTTGCTTTAAAATTGCTTTAAACAACTTTAAATGGCTTAAATTTGACTTATACTATTAGTTTTCATATTAAAATAATGTTTTCATATAATTTTGTCATCACTGAAAAAAAATGTATGGATAATAGTCCTGGTTGTACTGTTTTTCAAGGTTTTTACTGATTTTATTTGCTTTAAAATTGCTTTAAACAACTTAATATGGCTTAAATTTGACTTATACTATTAGTTTCCGTAACGAAATAATGTTTTCATTTAATTTTGTCATCACTGAGAGAAAATGTATAAATATTAGTCCTGTTTACACTGTTTTTCAAAGTTTTTACTTATTTTATTTGCTTTATAATTGCTTTAAACAACTTTAAATGGCTTAAATTTGACTTATACTATTAGTTTTATTATTAAAATAATGTTTTCATTTAATTTTGTCATCACTGAAAAAAAATGTATGGATAATAGTCCTGTTTGTACTGTTTTTCAAGGTTTTTACTGCTTTTATTTGCTTTAAAATTGGTTTAAACAACATTAAATGGCTTTATTATGACCTATACTATTAGTTTCCATAACGAAATAATGTTTTCATTTTATTTTGTCATAACTGAGTAAAAATGTATGAATATTAGTCCTATTTGTACTGTTTCTCCTAATTTTTATTGATTTGAATCGTTTAAAATAGTAAATAACAACTTTAAAAGGTTTTATACTATTCGATTTAATTATATTTTGTCATCAAAGAGAGAAAATGTATGAATATTAGTCCTATTTGTACTGTTTCTCCTAATTTTTATTGATATGAATCGTTTAAAATAGTAAATAACAACTTTAAAAGGCTTTATACTATTCGATTTAATTATATTTTGTCATCACTGAGAGAAAATGTATAAATATTTGTCCTGTTTATACTGTTTTTCAAGGTTTTTACTTATTTTATTTGCTTTAAAATTGCTTTAAAGAACTTTAAATGGCTTAAATTTGACTTATACTATTAGTTTCCATAACAAAATAATGTTTTCATTTAATTTTGTCATCACTGAGTAAAAATGTATGAATATTAGTCCTATTTGTACTGTTTCTCCTAATTTTTATTGATTTGAATCGTTTAAAATAGTAAATAACAACTTTAAAAGGTTTTATACTATTCGATTTAATTATATTTTGTCATCAAAGAGAGAAAATGTATGAATATTAGTCCTATTTGTACTGTTTCTCCTAATTTTTATTGATATGAATCGTTTAAAATAGTAAATAACAACTTTAAAAGGCTTTATACTATTCGATTTAATTATATTTTGTCATCACTGAGAGAAAATGTATAAATATTAGTCCTGTTTATACTGTTTTTCAAGGTTTTTACTTATTTTATTTGCTTTAAAATTGCTTTAAAGAACTTTAAATGGCTTAAATTTGACTTATACTATTAGTTTCCATAACAAAATAATGTTTTCATTTTATTTTGTCATAACTGAGTAAAAATGTATGAATATTAGTCCTATTTGTACTGTTTTTCTTAGTTTTTATTGATTTGAATCGTTTAAATTAGTAAATAACAACTTTAAAAGGCTTTATACTATTCGATTTAATTATATTTTGTCATCAAAGAGAGAAAATGTATGAATATAAGTCCTGTTTTCACTGTTTTTCAAGGTTTGTACTGATTTTATTTGCTTAAAAATTGCTTTAAACAACTTTAAATGGCTTTTTTCTGACTTATACTATTAGTTTCCATAATGAAATATTGTTTTCATTTAATTTTGTCATTACTGAGAGAAAATGTATGAATATTAGTCCTATTTGTACTGTTTTTCTTAGTTTTTATTGATTTGAATCGTTTATTATACTATATATAAACTTTTAAAAGCTTTATGCTATTAGATTTAATTATATTTTGTCATCACTGAGAGAAAATGTATGAATATTAGTCCTGTTTATACTGTTTTTCAAGGTTTTAACTGATTTTATTTGCTTTTAAATTGCTTTGAACAACTTTAAATGGCTTTAATTTGACTTATACTATAAGTTTCCATAACGAAATAATGTTTTCATTTTATTTTATCATCACTGGGAGAAAATGTATGAATATTAGTCCTGTTTATACTGTTTTTCATGGTTTTTACCGATTTTATTTGCTTTAAAATTGCTTTAAACAACTTTAAATGGCTTAAATTTGACTTATACTATTAGTTTATATAACGAAATAATGTTTTCATTTTCCTTTGTCATCACTGAGAGAAAATATATGAATATTAGTCCTGTTTGTACTGTTTTTCAAGGTTTGTACTGATTTTATTTGCTTTAAAATTACTTTAAACAACTTTAAATGGCTTTAATTTGACTTATACTATTAGTTTCCATAACGAAATAATGTTTTCATTTAATTTTGTCATCACTGAGAGAAAATGTATGAATATTAGTCCTATTTGTACTGTTTCTCTTAGTTTTTATTGATTTGAATCGTTTAAAATAGTAAATAAGAACTTTAAAAGGCTTTATACTATTCTATTTAATTATATTTTGTCATCACTGAGAGAAAATGTATGAATATTAGTCCTGTTTATACTGTTTTTCAAAGTTTTTACTTATTTTATTTGCTTTAAAATTGCTTTAAACAACTTTAAATGGCTTTAATTTGACTTATACTATTAGTTTCCATAACGAAATAATGTTTTCATTTTATTTTATCATGACTGAGAGAAAATGTATGAATATTAGTCCTGTTTATACTGTTTTTCAAGGTTTTTACTGATTTTATTTGCTTTAAAATTGCTTTAAACAACTTTAATTGGCTTTATTTGACTTATACTATAAGTTTCCATAACAAAATAATTTTTTCATTTAATTTGTCATTACTGAGAGAAAATGTATGAATATGAGTCCTATTTGTACTGTTTTTCTTAGTTTTTATTGATTTTAATCGTTTAAAATAGTAAATAACAACTTTAAAAGGCTTTATACTATTCGATTTAATTATATTTTATCATCAAAGAGAGAAAATGTTTGAATATTAGTCCTGTTTACACTGTTTTTCAAAGTTTTTACTTATTTTATTTGCTTTAAAATTGCTTTTAACAACTTTAAATGGCATAATTATGACTTATACTATTAGTTTCCATAACAAAATAATGTTTTCATTTAATTTTGTCATCACTGAGTAAAAATGTATGAATATTAGTCCTATTTGTACTGTTTCTCCTAATTTTTATTGATATGAATCGTTTAAAATAGTAAATAACAACTTTAAAAGGCTTTATACTATTCGATTTAATTATATTTTATCATCAAAGAGAGAAAATGTTTGAATATTAGTCCTGTTTACACTGTTTTTCAAAGTTTTTACTTATTTTATTTGCTTTAAAATTGCTTTTAACAACTTTAAATGGCATAATTATGACTTATACTATTAGTTTCCATAACAAAATAATGTTTTCATTTAATTTTGTCATCACTGAGAGAAAATGTATGAATATTAGTCCTATTTGTACTGTTTCTCTTAGTTTTTATTGATTTGAATCGTTTAAAATAGTAAATAAGAACTTTAAAAGGCTTTATACTATTCTATTTAATTATATTTTGTCATCACTAAGAGAAAATGTATGAATATTAGTCCTGTTTATACTGTTTTTCAAAGTTTTTACTTATTTTATTTGCTTTAAAATTGCTTTAAACAACTTTAAATCCTATTTGTACTGTTTTTCTTAGGTTTTATTGATTTGAATCGTTTATTATAGTATATACTAACTTTAAAAAGCTTTATACTATTAGATTAAATTATATTTTGTCATCACTGAGAGAAAATGTATGAATATTAGTCCTGTTTATACTGTTTTTCAAGGGTTTTACTGATTTTATTTGCTTTAAAATTGCTTTAAACAACTTTAATTGGCTTTATTTGACTTATACTATAAGTTTCCATAACAAAATAATTTTTTCATTTAATTTGTCATTACTGAGAGAAAATGTATGAATATGAGTCCTATTTGTACTGTTTTTCTTAGTTTTTATTGATTTTAATAGTTTAAATTAGTAAATAACAACTTTAAAAGGCTTTATACTATTCGATTTAATTATATTTTGTCATCAAAGAGAGAAAATGTATGAATATTAGTCCTATTTGTACTGTTTTTCTTAGTTTTTATTGATTTGAATCGTTTAAATTAGTAAATAACAACTTTAAAAGGCTTTATACTATTCGATTTAATTATATTTTGTCATCAAAGAGAGAAAATGTATGAATATAAGTCCTGTTTTCACTGTTATTCAAGGTTTGTACTGATTTTATTTGCTTAAAAATTGCTTTAAACAACTTTAAATGGCTTTTTTCTGACTTATACTATTAGTTTCCATAATGAAATATTGTTTTCATTTAATTTTGTCATTACTGAGAGAAAATGTATGAATATTAGTCCTATTTGTACTGTTTTTCTTAGTTTTTATTGATTTGAATCGTTTATTATACTATATATAAACTTTTAAAAGCTTTATGCTATTAGATTTAATTATATTTTGTCATCACTGAGAGAAAATGTATAAATATTAGTCCTGTTTATACTGTTTTTCAAGGTTTTAACTGATTTTATTTGCTTTTAAATTGCTTTAAACAACTTTAAATGGCTTTAATTTGACTTATACTATAAGTTTCCATAACGAAATAATGTTTTCATTTTATTTTATCATCACTGGGAGAAAATGTATGAATATTAGTCCTGTTTATACTGTTTTTCATGGTTTTTACCGATTTTATTTGCTTTAAAATTGCTTTAAACAACTTTAAATGGCTTAAATTTGACTTATACTATTAGTTTATATAACGAAATAATGTTTTCATTTTCCTTTGTCATCACTGAGAGAAAATATATGAATATTAGTCCTGTTTGTACTGTTTTTCAAGGTTTGTACTGATTTTATTTGCTTTAAAATTACTTTAAACAACTTTAAATGGCTTTAATTTGACTTATACTATTAGTTTCCATAACGAAATAATGTTTTCATTTAATTTTGTCATCACTGAGAGAAAATGTATGAATATTAGTCCTATTTGTACTGTTTCTCTTAGTTTTTATTGATTTGAATCGTTTAAAATAGTAAATAAGAACTTTAAAAGGCTTTATACTATTCTATTTAATTATATTTTGTCATCACTGAGAGAAAATGTATGAATATTAGTCCTGTTTATACTGTTTTTCAAAGTTTTTACTTATTTTATTTGCTTTAAAATTGCTTTAAACAACTTTAAATGGCTTTAATTTGACTTATACTATTAGTTTCCATAACGAAATAATGTTTTCATTTTATTTTATCATGACTGAGAGAAAATGTATGAATATTAGTCCTGTTTATACTGTTTTTCAAGGTTTTTACTGATTTTATTTGCTTTAAAATTGCTTTAAACAACTTTAATTGGCTTTATTTGACTTATACTATAAGTTTCCATAACAAAATAATTTTTTCATTTAATTTGTCATTACTGAGAGAAAATGTATGAATATGAGTCCTATTTGTACTGTTTTTCTTAGTTTTTATTGATTTTAATCGTTTAAAATAGTAAATAACAACTTTAAAAGGCTTTATACTATTCGATTTAATTATATTTTATCATCAAAGAGAGAAAATGTTTGAATATTAGTCCTGTTTACACTGTTTTTCAAAGTTTTTACTTATTTTATTTGCTTTAAAATTGCTTTTAACAACTTTAAATGGCATAATTATGACTTATACTATTAGTTTCCATAACAAAATAATGTTTTCATTTAATTTTGTCATCACTGAGTAAAAATGTATGAATATTAGTCCTATTTGTACTGTTTCTCCTAATTTTTATTGATATGAATCGTTTAAAATAGTAAATAACAACTTTAAAAGGCTTTATACTATTCGATTTAATTATATTTTGTCATCAAAGAGAGAAAATGTATGAATATTAGTCCTGTTTACACTGTTTTTCAAAGTTTTTACTTATTTTATTTGCTTTAAAATTGCTTTAAACAACTTTAAATGGCATTATTACGACTTATACTATTAGTTTCCATAACAAAATAATGTTTTCATTTAATTTTGTCATAACTGAGTAAAAATGTATGAATATTAGTCCTGTTTGTACTGTTTTCAAGGTTTTTACTGATTTTATTTGCTTTAAAATTGCTTTAAACAACTTTAAATGGCTTTATTATGACCTATACTATTAGTTTCCATAACGAAATAATGTTTTCATTTAATTTTGTCATTACTGAGTGAAAATGTATGAATATTAGTCCTGTTTATACTGTTTTTCAAGGTTTTTACTGATTTTATTTGCTTTAAAATTGCTTTAAACAATTTTAAATGGCATTATATTGACCTATACTATTAGTTTCCATAACGAGATAATGTTTTCATTTAATTTTGTCATCACTGAGAGAAAATGTATGAATATTAGTCCTATTTTTACTGTTTTTCTTAGTTTTTATTGATTTGAATCGTTTAAATTAGTAAATAACAACTTTAAAAGGCTTTATACTATTCGATTTAATTATATTTTGTCATCAAAGAGAGAAAATGTATAAATATTAGTCCTATTTGTACTGTTTTTCTTAGTTTTTATTGATTTGAATCGTTTAAATTAGTAAATAACAACTTTAAAAGGCTTTATACTATTCGATTTAATTATATTTTGTCATCAAAGAGAGAAAATGTATGAATATAAGTCCTGTTTTCACTGTTTTTCAAGGTTTGTACTGATTTTATTTGCTTAAAAATTGCTTTAAACAACTTTAAATGGCTTTTTTCTGACTTATACTATTAGTTTCCATAATGAAATATTGTTTTCATTTAATTTTGTCATTACTGAGAGAAAATGTATGAATATTAGTCCTATTTGAACTGTTTTTCTTAGTTTTTATTGATTTGAATCGTTTATTATACTATATATAAACTTTTAAAAGCTTTATGCTATTAGATTTAATTATATTTTGTCATCACTGAGAGAAAATGTATGAATATTAGTCCTGTTTATACTGTTTTTCAAGGTTTTAACTGATTTTATTTGCTTTTAAATTGCTTTAAACAACTTTAAATGGCTTTAATTTGACTTATACTATAAGTTTCCATAACGAAATAATGTTTTCATTTTATTTTATCATCACTGGGAGAAAATGTATGAATATTAGTCCTGTTTATACTGTTTTTCATGGTTTTTACCGATTTTTATTGCTTTAAAATTGCTTTAAACAACTTTAAATGGCTTAAATTTGACTTATACTATTAGTTTATATAACGAAATAATGTTTTCATTTTCCTTTGTCATCACTGAGAGAAAATATATGAATATTAGTCCTGTTTGTACTGTTTTTCAAGGTTTGTACTGATTTTATTTGCTTTAAAATTACTTTAAACAACTTTAAATGGCTTTAATTTGACTTATACTATTAGTTTCCATAACGAAATAATGTTTTCATTTAATTTTGTCATCACTGAGAGAAAATGTATGAATATTAGTCCTATTTGTACTGTTTCTCTTAGTTTTTATTGATTTGAATCGTTTAAAATAGTAAATAAGAACTTTAAAAGGCTTTATACTATTCTATTTAATTATATTTTGTCATCACTGAGAGAAAATGTATGAATATTAGTCCTGTTTGTACTGTTTTTCAAGATTTGTACTGATTTTATTTGCTTTAAAATTGCTTTAAACAACTTTAAATGGCTTTAATTTGACTTTAACTATTAGTTTCCATAACGAAATAATGTTTTCATTTTCCTTTGTCATTACTGAGAGAAAATGTATGAATATTAGTCCTATTTGTACTGTTTTTCTTAGTTTTTATTGATTTGAATCGTTTATTGTAGTATATATTATTTTTAAAAAGCTTTATACTATTAGATTTAATTATACTTTGTCATCACTGAGAGAAAATGTATGAATATTAGTCCTGTTTATACTGTTTTTCAAGGTTTTTACTGATTTTATTTGCTTTAAAATTGCTTTAAACAACTTTAATTGGCTTTAATTTGACTTATACTATAAGTTTCCATAACAAAATAATGTTTTCATTTAATTTGTCATGTATGAATATTAGTCCTATTTGTACTGTTTTTCTTAGGTTTTATTGAGTTGAATCGTTTATTATAGTATATACTAACTTTAAAAAGCTTTATACTATTAGATTTAATTATATTTTGTCATCACTGAGAGAAAATGTATGAATATTAGTCCTGTTTATACTGTTTTTCAAGGGTTTTACTGATTTTATTTGCTTTAAAATTGCTTTAAACAACTTTAATTGGCTTTATTTGACTTATACTATAAGTTTCCATAACAAAATAATTTTTTCATTTAATTTGTCATTACTGAGAGAAAATGTATGAATATGAGTCCTATTTGTACTGTTTTTCTTAGTTTTTATTGATTTTAATCGTTTAAAATAGTAAATAACAACTTTAAAAGGCTTTATACTATTCGATTTAATTATATTTTGTCATCACTGAGAGAAAATGTATAAATATTAGTCCTGTTTATACTGTTTTTCAAGGTTTTTACTTATTTTATTTGCTTTAAAATTGCTTTAAAGAACTTTAAATGGCTTAAATTTGACTTATACTATTAGTTTCCATAACAAAATAATGTTTTCATTTAATTTTGTCATCACTGAGTAAAAATGTATGAATATTAGTCCTATTTGTACTGTTTCTCCTAATTTTTATTGATTTGAATCGTTTAAAATAGTAAATAACAACTTTAAAAGGTTTTATACTATTCGATTTAATTATATTTTGTCATCAAAGAGAGAAAATGTATGAATATTAGTCCTATTTGTACTGTTTCTCTTAGTTTTTATTTATTTGAATCGTTTAAAATAGTAAATAACAACTTTAAAAGGCTTTATACTATTCGATTTAATTATATTTTGACATCACTGAGAGAAAATGTATGAATATTAGTCCTGTTTTTCAAAGTTTTTACTTATTTTATTTGCTTTAAATTGCTTTAAACAACTTTAAATGGCTTAAATTTGACTTATACTATTAGTTTTAATATTAAAATAATGTTTTCATATAATTTTGTCATCACTGAAAAAAAATGTATGGATATTAGTCCTGGTTGTACTGTTTTTCAAGGTTTTTACTGATTTTATTTGCTTTAAAATTGCTTTAAACAACTTTATATGGCTTAAATTTGACTTATACTATTAGTTTCCATAACAAAATAATGTTTTCATTTAATTTTGTCATCACTGAGAGAAAATGTATAAATATTAGTCCTGTTTACACTGTTTTTCAAAGTTTTTACTTATTTTATTTGCTTTAAAATTGCTTTAAACAATTTTAAATGGCTTAAATTTGACTTATACTATTAGTTTTCATATTAAAATAATGTTTTCATATAATTTTGTCTTCACTGAAAAAAAATGTATGGATAATAGTCCTGTTTGTACTGTTTTTCAAGGTTTTTACTGCTTTTATTTGCTTTAAAATTGCTTTAAACAACTTTAAATGGCTTTATTATGACCTATACTATTAGTTTCCATAACGAAATAATGTTTTCATTTTATTTTGTCAAAACTGAGTAAAAATGTATGAATATTAGTCCTATTTGTACTGTTTCTCCTAATTTTTATTGATTTGAATCGTTTAAAATAGTAAATAACAACTTTAAAAGGTTTTATACTATTCGATTTAATTATATTTTGTCATCAAAGAGAGAAAATGTATGAATATTAGTCCTATTTGTACTGTTTCTCCTAATTTTTATTGATATGAATCGTTTAAAATAGTAAATAACAACTTTAAAAGGCTTTATACTATTCGATTTAATTATATTTTGTCATCACTGAGAGAAAATGTATAAATATTAGTCCTGTTTACACTGTTTTTCAAAGTTTTTACTTATTTTATTTGCTTTAAAATTGCTTTAAACAATTTTAAATGGCTTAAATTTGACTTATACTATTAGTTTTCATATTAAAATAATGTTTTCATATAATTTTGTCTTCACTGAAAAAAAATGTATGGATAATAGTCCTGTTTGTACTGTTTTTCAAGGTTTTTACTGCTTTTATTTGCTTTAAAATTGCTTTAAACAACTTTAAATGGCTTTATTTGACTTATACTATAAGTTTCCATAACAAAATAATTTTTTCATTTAATTTGTCATTACTGAGAGAAAATGTATGAATATGAGTCCTATTTGTACTGTTTTTCTTAGTTTTTATTGATTTTAATCGTTTAAAATAGTAAATAACAACTTTAAAAGGCTTTATACTATTCGATTTAATTATATTTTATCATCAAAGAGAGAAAATGTATAAATATTTGTCCTGTTTATACTGTTTTTCAAGGTTTTTACTTATTTTATTTGCTTTAAAATTGCTTTAAAGAACTTTAAATGGCTTAAATTTGACTTATACTATTAGTTTCCATAACAAAATAATGTTTTCATTTAATTTTGTCATCACTGAGTAAAAATGTATGAATATTAGTCCTATTTGTACTGTTTCTCCTAATTTTTATTGATTTGAATCGTTTAAAATAGTAAATAACAACTTTAAAAGGTTTTATACTATTCGATTTAATTATATTTTGTCATCAAAGAGAGAAAATGTATGAATATTAGTTCTATTTGTACTGTTTCTCCTAATTTTAATTGATATGAATCGTTTAAAAAAGTAAATAACAACTTTAAAAGGCTTTATACTATTCGATTTAATTATATTTTGTCATAACTGAGTAAAAATGTATGAATATTAGTCCTATTTGTACTGTTTTTCATGGTTTTTACTAATTTTATTTGCTTTAAACAACTTTAAATGGCTTAATTATGACCTATACTATTAGTTTCCATAACGAAATAATGTTTTCATTTAATTTTGTCATTACTGAGTGAAAATGTATGAATATTAGTCCTATTTGTACTGTTTTTCTTAATTTTTATTGATTTGAATCGTTTAAAATAGTAAATAACAATTTTAAAAAGCTTTATACTATTCGATTTAATTATATTTTGTCATCAAAGAGAGAAAATGTATGAATATTATTCTATATGTACTGTTTCTCTTAGTTTTTATTTATTTAAATCGTTTAAAATAGTATATATTAACTTTAAAAGGCTTTATACTATTCGATTTAATTGTATTTTGTCATCACTGAGAGAAAATGTATAAATATTAGTCCTGTTTATACTGTTTTTCAAGGTTTTTACTTATTTTATTTGCTTTAAAATTGCTTTAAAGAACTTTAAATGGCTTAAATTTGACTTATACTATTAGTTTCCATAACAAAATAATGTTTTCATTTTATTTTGTCATCACTGAGTAAAAATGTATGAATATTAGTCCTATTTGTACTGTTTCTCCTAATTTTTATTGATTTGAATCGTTTAAAATAGTAAATAACAACTTTAAAAGGTTTTATACTATTCGATTTAATTATATTTTGTCATCAAAGAGAGAAAATGTATGAATATTAGTCCTATTTGTACTGTTTCTCCTAATTTTTATTGATTTGAATCGTTTAAAATAGTAAATAACAACTTTAAAAGGCTTTATACTATTCGATTTAATTATATTTTGTCATCACTGATAGAAAATGTATAAATATTAGTCCTGTTTATACTGTTTTTCAAAGTTTTTACTTATTTTATTTCCTTTAAAATTGCTTTAAACAACTTTAAATGGCTTAAATTTGACTTATATTATTAGTTTTCATATTAAAATAATGTTTTCATATAATTTTGTCATCACTGAAAAAAAATGTATGGATATTAGTACTGGTTGTACTGTTTTTCAAGGTTTTTACTGATTTTATTTGCTTTAAAATTGCTTTAAACAACTTTATATGGCTTAAATTTGACTTATACTATTAGTTTCCATAACGAAATAATGTTTTCATTTAATTTTGTCATCACTGAGAGAAAATGTATGAATATTAGTCCTGTTTACACTGTTTTTCAAAGTTTTTACTTATTTTATTTGCTTTAAAATTGCTTTAAACAACTTTAAATGGCTTAAATTTGACTTATACTATTAGTTTTCATATTAAAATAATGTTTTCATATAATTTTGTCATCACTGAAAAAAAATGTATGGATAATAGTCCTGGTTGTACTGTTTTTCAAGGTTTTTACTGATTTTATTTGCTTTAAAATTGCTTTAAACAACTTTATATGGCTTAAATTTGACTTATACTATTAGTTTCCATAACGAAATAATGTTTTCATTTAATTTTGTCATCACTGAGAGAAAATGTATAAATATTAGTCCTGTTTACACTGTTTTTCAAAGTTTTTACTTATTTTATTTGCTTTAAAATTGCTTTAAACAACTTTAAATGGCTTAAATTTGACTTATACTATTAGTTTTCATATTAAAATAATGTTTTCATATAATTTTGTCATCACTGAAAAAAAATGTATGGATATTAGTACTGGTTGTACTGTTTTTCAAGGTTTTTACTGATTTTATTTGCTTTAAAATTGCTTTAAACAACTTTATATGGCTTAAATTTGACTTATACTATTAGTTTTCATAACGAAATAATGTTTTCATTTAATTTTGTCATCACTGAGAGAAAATGTATGAATATTAGTCCTGTTTACACTGTTTTTCAAAGTTTTTACTTATTTTATTTGCTTTAAAATTGCTTTAAACAACTTTAAATGGCTTAAATTTGACTTATACTATTACTTTTCATATTAAAATAATGTTTTCATATCATTTTGTCATCACTGAAAAAAAATGTATGGATAATAGTCCTGGTTGTACTGTTTTTCAAGGTTTTTACTGATTTTATTTGCTTTAAAATTGCTTTAAACAACTTTATATGGCTTAAATTTGACTTATACTATTAGTTTCCATAACGAAATAATGTTTTCATTTAATTTTGTCATCACTGAGAGAAAATGTATAAATATTAGTCCTGTTTACACTGTTTTTCAAAGTTTTTACTTATTTTATTTGCTTTAAAATTGCTTTAAACAACTTTAAATGGCTTAAATTTGACTTATACTATTAGTTTTCATATTAAAATAATGTTTTCATATAATTTTGTCATCACTGAAAAAAAATGTATGGATATTAGTACTGGTTGTACTGTTTTTCAAGGTTTTTACTGATTTTATTTGCTTTAAAATTGCTTTAAACAACTTTATATGGCTTAAATTTGACTTATACTATTAGTTTTCATAACGAAATAATGCTTTCATTTAATTTTGTCATCACTGAGAGAAAATGTATGAATATTAGTCCTGTTTACACTGTTTTTCAAAGTTTTTACTTATTTTATTTGCTTTAAAATTGCTTTAAACAACTTTAAATGGCTTAAATTTGACTTATACTATTAGTTTTCATATTAAAATAATGTTTTCATATCATTTTGTCATCACTGAAAAAAAATGTATGGATAATAGTCCTGTTTGTACTGTTTTTCAAGGTTTTTACTGCTTTTATTTGCTTTAAAATTGCTTTAAAGAACTTTAAATGGCTTAAATTTGACTTATACTATTAGTTTCCATAACAAAATAATGTTTTCATTTAATTTTGTCATCACTGAGTAAAAATGTATGAATATTAGTCCTATTTGTACTGTTTCTCCTAATTTTTATTGATTTGAATCGTTTAAAATAGTAAATAACAACTTTAAAAGGTTTTATACTATTCGATTTAATTATATTTTGTCATCACTGAGAGAAAATGTATAAATATTAGTCCTGTTTATACTGTTTTTCAAGGTTTTTACTTATTTTATTTGCTTTAAAATTGCTTTAAAGAACTTTAAATGGCTTAAATTTGACTTATACTATTAGTTTCCATAACAAAATAATGTTTTCATTTAATTTTGTCATAACTGAGTAAAAATGTATGAATATTAGTCCTATTTGTACTGTTTTTCATGGTTTTTACTAATTTTATTTGCTTTAAACAACTTAAAATGGATTAATTATGACCTATACTACTAGTTTCCATAACGAAATAATGTTTTCATTTAATTTTGTCATTACTGAGTGAAAATGTATGAATATTAGTCCTATTTGTACTGTTTCTCTTAGTTTTTATTTATTTGAATCGTTTAAAATAGTATATATTACTTTTAAAAGGCTTTATACTATTCGATTTAATTGTATTTTGTCATCACTGAGAGAAAATGTATAAATATTAGTCCTGTTTATACTGTTTTTCAAGGTTTTTACTGATTTTATTTGCTTTAAAATTGCTTTAAACAACTTTATATGGCTTAAATTTGACTTATACTATTAGTTTCCATAACGAAATAATGTTTTCATTTAATTTTGTCATCACTGAGAGAAAATGTATGAATATTAGTCCTGTTTACACTGTTTTTCAAAGTTTTTACTTATTTTATTTGCTTTAAAATTGCTTTAAACAACTTTAAATGGCTTAAATTTGACTTATACTATTAGTTTCCATAACAAAATAATGTTTTCATTTAATTTTGTCATAACTGAGTAAAAATGTATGAATATTAGTCCTATTTGTACTGTTTTTCATGGTTTTTACTAATTTTATTTGCTTTAAACAACTTAAAATGGATTAATTATGACCTATACTACTAGTTTCCATAACGAAATAATGTTTTCATTTAATTTTGTCATTACTGAGTGAAAATGTATGAATATTAGTCCTATTTGTACTGTTTCTCTTAGTTTTTATTTATTTGAATCGTTTAAAATAGTATATATTACTTTTAAAAGGCTTTATACTATTCGATTTAATTGTATTTTGTCATCACTGAGAGAAAATGTATAAATATTAGTCCTGTTTATACTGTTTTTCAAGGTTTTTACTTATTTTATTTGCTTTGAAATTGCTTTAAAGAACTT
Organism: Ptychoptera albimana; assembly: GCA_961205885.1. Classification (NCBI taxonomy): domain Eukaryota; kingdom Metazoa; phylum Arthropoda; class Insecta; order Diptera; family Ptychopteridae; genus Ptychoptera; species Ptychoptera albimana. The sequence goes on along the minus strand of CAUIKF010000029.1, from coordinate 119,225 downwards.
TAAATGGCTTAAATTTGACTTATACTATTAGTTTCCATAACAAAATAATGTTTTCATTTTATTTTGTCATAACTGAGTAAAAATGTATGAATATTAGTCCTATTTGTACTGTTTCTGCTAATTTTTATTGATTTGAATCGTTTAAAATAGTAAATAACAACTTTAAAAGGTTTTATACTATTCGATTTAATTATATTTTGTCATCAAAGAGAGAAAATGTATGAATATTAGTCCTATTTGTACTGTTTCTCCTAATTTTTATTGATATGAATCGTTTAAAATAGTAAATAACAACTTTAAAAGGCTTTATACTATTCGATTTAATTATATTTTGTCATCACTGAGAGAAAATGTATAAATATTAGTCCTGTTTATACTGTTTTTCAAGGTTTTTACTTATTTTATTTGCTTTAAAATTGCTTTAAAGAACTTTAAATGGCTTAAATTTGACTTATACTATTAGTTTCCATAACAAAATAATGTTTTCATTTTATTTTGTCATAACTGAGTAAAAATGTATGAATATTAGTCCTATTTGTACTGTTTTTCATGGTTTTTACTAATTTTATTTGCTTTAAACAACTTAAAATGGCTTAATTATGACCTATACTATTAGTTTCCATAACGAAATAATGTTTTCATTTAATTTTGTCATTACTGAGTGAAAATGTATGAATATTAGTCCTATTTGTACTGTTTCTCTTAGTTTTTATTTATTTGAATCGTTTAAAATAGTATATATTACTTTTAAAAGGCTTTATACTATTCGATTTAATTGTATTTTGTCATCACTGAGAGAAAATGTATAAATATTAGTCCTGTTTATACTGTTTTTCAAGGTTTTTACTGATTTTATTTGCTTTAAAATTGCTTTAAACAACTTTATATGGCTTAAATTTGACTTATACTATTAGTTTCCATAACGAAATAATGTTTTCATTTAATTTTGTCATCACTGAGAGAAAATGTATGAATATTAGTCCTGTTTACACTGTTTTTCAAAGTTTTTACTTATTTTATTTGCTTTAAAATTGCTTTAAACAACTTTAAATGGCTTAAATTTGACTTATACTATTAGTTTTCATATTAAAATAATGTTTTCATATCATTTTGTCATCACTGAAAAAAAATGTATGGATAATAGTCCTGTTTGTACTGTTTTTCAAGGTTTTTACTGCTTTTATTTGCTTTAAAATTGGTTTAAACAACATTAAATGGCTTTATTATGACCTATACTATTAGTTTCCATAACGAAATAATGTTTTCATTTTATTTTGTCATAACTGAGTAAAAATGTATGAATATTAGTCCTATTTGTACTGTTTCTCCTAATTTTTATTGATTTGAATCGTTTAAAATAGTAAATAACAACTTTAAAAGGTTTTATACTATTCGATTTAATTATATTTTGTCATCAAAGAGAGAAAATGTATGAATATTAGTCCTATTTGTACTGTTTCTCCTAATTTTTATTGATATGAATCGTTTAAAATAGTAAATAACAACTTTAAAAGGCTTTATACTATTCGATTTAATTATATTTTGTCATCACTGAGAGAAAATGTATAAATATTTGTCCTGTTTATACTGTTTTTCAAGGTTTTTACTTATTTTATTTGCTTTAAAATTGCTTTAAAGAACTTTAAATGGCTTAAATTTGACTTATACTATTAGTTTCCATAACAAAATAATGTTTTCATTTAATTTTGTCATCACTGAGTAAAAATGTATGAATATTAGTCCTATTTGTACTGTTTCTCCTAATTTTTATTGATTTGAATCGTTTAAAATAGTAAATAACAACTTTAAAAGGTTTTATACTATTCGATTTAATTATATTTTGTCATCACTGAGAGAAAATGTATAAATATTAGTCCTGTTTATACTGTTTTTCAAGGTTTTTACTGATTTTATTTGCTTTAAAATTGCTTTAAACAACTTTATATGGCTTAAATTTGACTTATACTATTAGTTTTCATAACGAAATAATGTTTTCATTTAATTTTGTCATCACTGAGAGAAAATGTATGAATATTAGTCCTGTTTACACTGTTTTTCAAAGTTTTTACTTATTTTATTTGCTTTAAAATTGCTTTAAACAACTTTAAATGGCTTAAATTTGACTTATACTATTAGTTTTCATATTAAAATAATGTTTTCATATCATTTTGTCATCACTGAAAAAAAATGTATGGATAATAGTCCTGTTTGTACTGTTTTTCAAGGTTTTTACTGCTTTTATTTGCTTTAAAATTGCTTTAAAGAACTTTAAATGGCTTAAATTTGACTTATACTATTAGTTTCCATAACGAAATAATGTTTTCATTTAATTTTGTCATCACTGAGTAAAAATGTATGAATATTAGTCCTATTTGTACTGTTTCTCCTAATTTTTATTGATTTGAATCGTTTAAAATAGTAAATAACAACTTTAAAAGGTTTTATACTATTCGATTTAATTATATTTTGTCATCACTGAGAGAAAATGTATAAATATTAGTCCTGTTTATACTGTTTTTCAAGGTTTTTACTTATTTTATTTGCTTTAAAATTGCTTTAAAGAACTTTAAATGGCTTAAATTTGACTTATACTATTAGTTTCCATAACAAAATAATGTTTTCATTTTATTTTGTCATAACTGAGTAAAAATGTATGAATATTAGTCCTATTTGTACTGTTTTTCATGGTTTTTACTAATTTTATTTGCTTTAAACAACTTAAAATGGATTAATTATGACCTATACTATTAGTTTCCATAACGAAATAATGTTTTCATTTAATTTTGTCATTACTGAGTGAAAATGTATGAATATTAGTCCTATTTGTACTGTTTCTCTTAGTTTTTATTTATTTGAATCGTTTAAAATAGTATATATTACTTTTAAAAGGCTTTATACTATTCGATTTAATTGTATTTTGTCATCACTGAGAGAAAATGTATAAATATTAGTCCTGTTTATACTGTTTTTCAAGGTTTTTACTTATTTTATTTGCTTTGAAATTGCTTTAAAGAACTTTAAATGGCTTAAATTTGACTTATACTATTAGTTTCCATAACAAAATAATGTTTTCATTTTATTTTGTCATAACTGAGTAAAAATGTATGAATATTAGTCCTATTTGTACTGTTTCTGCTAATTTTTATTGATTTGAATCGTTTAAAATAGTAAATAACAACTTTAAAAGGTTTTATACTATTCGATTTAATTATATTTTGTCATCAAAGAGAGAAAATGTATGAATATTAGTCATATTTGTACTGTTTCTCCTAATTTTTATTGATATGAATCGTTTAAAATAGTAAATAACAACTTTAAAAGGCTTTATACTATTCGATTTAATTATATTTTGTCATCACTGAGAGAAAATGTATAAATATTAGTCCTGTTTATACTGTTTTTCAAGGTTTTTACTTATTTTATTTGCTTTAAAATTGCTTTAAAGAACTTTAAATGGCTTAAATTTGACTTATACTATTAGTTTCCATAACAAAATAATGTTTTCATTTTATTTTGTCATAACTGAGTAAAAATGTATGAATATTAGTCCTATTTGTACTGTTTTTCATGGTTTTTACTAATTTTATTTGCTTTAAACAACTTAAAATGGCTTAATTATGACCTATACTATTAGTTTCCATAACGAAATAATGTTTTCATTTAATTTTGTCATTACTGAGTGAAAATGTATGAATATTAGTCCTATTTGTACTGTTTCTCTTAGTTTTTATTTATTTGAATCGTTTAAAATAGTATATATTACTTTTAAAAGGCTTTATACTATTCGATTTAATTGTATTTTGTCATCACTGAGAGAAAATGTATAAATATTAGTCCTGTTTATACTGTTTTTCAAGGTTTTTACTGATTTTATTTGCTTTAAAATTGCTTTAAACAACTTTATATGGCTTAAATTTGACTTATACTATTAGTTTCCATAACGAAATAATGTTTTCATTTAATTTTGTCATCACTGAGAGAAAATGTATGAATATTAGTCCTGTTTACACTGTTTTTCAAAGTTTTTACTTATTTTATTTGCTTTAAAATTGCTTTAAACAACTTTAAATGGCTTAAATTTGACTTATACTATTAGTTTTCATATTAAAATAATGTTTTCATATCATTTTGTCATCACTGAAAAAAAATGTATGGATAATAGTCCTGTTTGTACTGTTTTTCAAGGTTTTTACTGCTTTTATTTGCTTTAAAATTGGTTTAAACAACATTAAATGGCTTTATTATGACCTATACTATTAGTTTCCATAACGAAATAATGTTTTCATTTTATTTTGTCATAACTGAGTAAAAATGTATGAATATTAGTCCTATTTGTACTGTTTCTCCTAATTTTTATTGATTTGAATCGTTTAAAATAGTAAATAACAACTTTAAAAGGTTTTATACTATTCGATTTAATTATATTTTGTCATCAAAGAGAGAAAATGTATGAATATTAGTCCTATTTGTACTGTTTCTCCTAATTTTTATTGATATGAATCGTTTAAAATAGTAAATAACAACTTTAAAAGGCTTTATACTATTCGATTTAATTATATTTTGTCATCACTGAGAGAAAATGTATAAATATTTGTCCTGTTTATACTGTTTTTCAAGGTTTTTACTTATTTTATTTGCTTTAAAATTGCTTTAAAGAACTTTAAATGGCTTAAATTTGACTTATACTATTAGTTTCCATAACAAAATAATGTTTTCATTTAATTTTGTCATCACTGAGTAAAAATGTATGAATATTAGTCCTATTTGTACTGTTTCTCCTAATTTTTATTGATTTGAATCGTTTAAAATAGTAAATAACAACTTTAAAAGGTTTTATACTATTCGATTTAATTATATTTTGTCATCAAAGAGAGAAAATGTATGAATATTAGTCCTATTTGTACTGTTTCTCCTAATTTTTATTGATATGAATCGTTTAAAATAGTAAATAACAACTTTAAAAGGCTTTATACTATTCGATTTAATTATATTTTGTCATCACTGAGAGAAAATGTATAAATATTAGTCCTGTTTATACTGTTTTTCAAGGTTTTAACTTATTTTATTTACTTTAAAATTGCTTTAAACAACTTTATATGGCTTAAATTTGACTTATACTATTAGTTTCCATAACGAAATAATGTTTTCATTTAATTTTGTCATCACTGAGTAAAAATGTATGAATATTAGTCCTATTTGTACTGTTTCTCCTAATTTTTATTGATTTGAATCGTTTAAAATAGTAAATAACAACTTTAAAAGGTTTTATACTATTCGATTTAATTATATTTTGTCATCAAAGAGAGAAAATGTATGAATATTAGTCCTATTTGTACTGTTTCTCCTAATTTTTATTGATATGAATCGTTTAAAATAGTAAATAACAACTTTAAAAGGTTTTATACTATTCGATTTAATTATATTTTGTCATCAAAGAGAGAAAATGTATGAATATTAGTCCTATTTGTACTGTTTCTCCTAATTTTTATTGATATGAATCGTTTAAAATAGTAAATAACAACTTTAAAAGGCTTTATACTATTCGATTTAATTATATTTTGTCATCACTGAGAGAAAATGTATAAATATTTGTCCTGTTTATACTGTTTTTCAAGGTTTTTACTTATTTTATTTGCTTTGAAATTGCTTTAAAGAACTTTAAATGGCTTAAATTTGACTTATACTATTAGTTTCCATAACAAAATAATGTTTTCATTTTATTTTGTCATAACTGAGTAAAAATGTATGAATATTAGTCCTATTTGTACTGTTTCTCCTAATTTTTATTGATTTGAATCGTTTAAAATAGTAAATAACAACTTTAAAAGGTTTTATACTATTCGATTTAATTATATTTTGTCATCAAAGAGAGAAAATGTATGAATATTAGTCCTATTTGTACTGTTTCTCCTAATTTTTATTGATATGAATCGTTTAAAATAGTAAATAACAACTTTAAAAGGCTTTATACTATTCGATTTAATTATATTTTGTCATCACTGAGAGAAAATGTATGAATATTAGTCCTGTTTACACTGTTTTTCAAAGTTTTTACTTATTTTATTTGCTTTAAAATTGCTTTAAACAACTTTAAATGGCTTAAATTTGACTTATACTATTAGTTTTCATATTAAAATAATGTTTTCATATCATTTTGTCATCACTGAAAAAAAATGTATGGATAATAGTCCTGTTTGTACTGTTTTTCAAGGTTTTTACTGCTTTTATTTGCTTTAAAATTGGTTGAAACAACATTAAATGGCTTTATTATGACCTATACTATTAGTTTCCATAACGAAATAATGTTTTCATTTTATTTTGTCATAACTGAGTAAAAATGTATGAATATTAGTCCTATTTGTACTGTTTCTCCTAATTTTTATTGATTTGAATCGTTTAAAATAGTAAATAACAACTTTAAAAGGTTTTATACTATTCGATTTAATTATATTTTGTCATCAAAGAGAGAAAATGTATGAATATTAGTCCTATTTGTACTGTTTCTCCTAATTTTTATTGATATGAATCGTTTAAAATAGTAAATAACAACTTTAAAAGGCTTTATACTATTCGATTTAATTATATTTTGTCATCACTGAGAGAAAATGTATAAATATTTGTCCTGTTTATACTGTTTTTCAAGGTTTTTACTTATTTTATTTGCTTTAAAATTGCTTTAAAGAACTTTAAATGGCTTAAATTTGACTTATACTATTAGTTTCCATAACAAAATAATGTTTTCATTTAATTTTGTCATCACTGAGTAAAAATGTATGAATATTAGTCCTATTTGTACTGTTTCTCCTAATTTTTATTGATTTGAATCGTTTAAAATAGTAAATAACAACTTTAAAAGGTTTTATACTATTCGATTTAATTATATTTTGTCATCAAAGAGAGAAAATGTATGAATATTAGTCCTATTTGTACTGTTTCTCCTAATTTTTATTGATATGAATCGTTTAAAATAGTAAATAACAACTTTAAAAGGCTTTATACTATTCGATTTAATTATATTTTGTCATCACTGAGAGAAAATGTATAAATATTTGTCCTGTTTATACTGTTTTTCAAGGTTTTTACTTATTTTATTTGCTTTAAAATTGCTTTAAAGAACTTTAAATGGCTTAAATTTGACTTATACTATTAGTTTCCATAACAAAATAATGTTTTCATTTAATTTTGTCATCACTGAGTAAAAATGTATGAATATTAGTCCTATTTGTACTGTTTCTCCTAATTTTTATTGATTTGAATCGTTTAAAATAGTAAATAACAACTTTAAAAGGTTTTATACTATTCGATTTAATTATATTTTGTCATCAAAGAGAGAAAATGTATGAATATTAGTCCTATTTGTACTGTTTCTCCTAATTTTTATTGATATGAATCGTTTAAAATAGTAAATAACAACTTTAAAAGGCTTTATACTATTCGATTTAATTATATTTTGTCATCACTGAGAGAAAATGTATAAATATTAGTCCTGTTTGTACTGTTTTTCAAGGTTTTTACTGATTTTATTTGCTTTAAAATTGCTTTAAACAACTTAATATGGCTTAAATTTGACTTATACTATTAGTTTCCGTAACGAAATAATGTTTTCATTTAATTTTGTCATCACTGAGAGAAAATGTATAAATATTAGTCCTGTTTACACTGTTTTTCAAAGTTTTTACTTATTTTATTTGCTTTAAAATTGCTTTAAACAACTTTAAATGGCTTAAATTTGACTTATACTATTAGTTTTCATATTAAAATAATGTTTTCATATCATTTTGTCATCACTGAAAAAAAATGTATGGATAATAGTCCTGGTTGTACTGTTTTTCAAGGTTTTTACTGATTTTATTTGCTTTAAAATTGCTTTAAACAACTTACTATGGCTTAAATTTGACTTATACTATTAGTTTCCGTAACGAAATAATGTTTTCATTTAATTTTGTCATCACTGAGAGAAAATGTATAAATATTAGTCCTGTTTACACTGTTTTTCAAAGTTTTTACTTATTTTATTTGCTTTAAAATTGCTTTAAACAACTTTAAATGGCTTAAATTTGACTTATACTATTAGTTTTCATATTAAAATAATGTTTTCATTTAATTTTGTCATCACTGAAAAAAAATGTATGGATAATAGTCCTGTTTGTACTGTTTTTCAAGGTTTTTACTGCTTTTATTTGCTTTAAAATTGGTTTAAACAACATTAAATGGCTTTATTATGACCTATACTATTAGTTTCCATAACGAAATAATGTTTTCATTTTATTTTGTCATAACTGAGTAAAAATGTATGAATATTAGTCCTATTTGTACTGTTTCTCCTAATTTTTATTGATTTGAATCGTTTAAAATAGTAAATAACAACTTTAAAAGGTTTTATACTATTCGATTTAATTATATTTTGTCATCAAAGAGAGAAAATGTATGAATATTAGTCCTATTTGTACTGTTTCTCCTAATTTTTATTGATATGAATCGTTTAAAATAGTAAATAACAACTTTAAAAGGCTTTATACTATTCGATTTAATTATATTTTGTCATCACTGAGAGAAAATGTATAAATATTTGTCCTGTTTATACTGTTTTTCAAGGTTTTTACTTATTTTATTTGCTTTAAAATTGCTTTAAAGAACTTTAAATGGCTTAAATTTGACTTATACTATTAGTTTCCATAACAAAATAATGTTTTCATTTAATTTTGTCATCACTGAGTAAAAATGTATGAATATTAGTCCTATTTGTACTGTTTCTCCTAATTTTTATTGATTTGAATCGTTTAAAATAGTAAATAACAACTTTAAAAGGTTTTATACTATTCGATTTAATTATATTTTGTCATCAAAGAGAGAAAATGTATGAATATTAGTCCTATTTGTACTGTTTCTCCTAATTTTTATTGATATGAATCGTTTAAAATAGTAAATAACAACTTTAAAAGGCTTTATACTATTCGATTTAATTATATTTTGTCATCACTGAGAGAAAATGTTTAAATATTAGTCCTGTTTGTACTGTTTTTCAAGGTTTTAACTGATTTTATTTGCTTTAAAATTGCTTTAAACAACTTAATATGGCTTAAATTTGACTTATACTATTAGTTTCCGTAACGAAATAATGTTTTCATTTAATTTTGTCATCACTGAGAGAAAATGTATAAATATTAGTCCTGTTTACACTGTTTTTCAAAGTTTTTACTTATTTTATTTGCTTTAAAATTGCTTTAAACAACTTTAAATGGCTTAAATTTGACTTATACTATTAGTTTTCATATTAAAATAATGTTTTCATATCATTTTGTCATCACTGAAAAAAAATGTATGGATAATAGTCCTGGTTGTACTGTTTTTCAAGGTTTTTACTGATTTTATTTGCTTTAAAATTGCTTTAAACAACTTAATATGGCTTAAATTTGACTTATACTATTAGTTTCCGTAACGAAATAATGTTTTCATTTAATTTTGTCATCACTGAGAGAAAATGTATAAATATTTGTCCTGTTTATACTGTTTTTCAAGGTTTTTACTTATTTTATTTGCTTTGAAATTGCTTTAAAGAACTTTAAATGGCTTAAATTTGACTTATACTATTAGTTTCCATAACAAAATAATGTTTTCATTTTATTTTGTCATAACTGAGTAAAAATGTATGAATATTAGTCCTATTTGTACTGTTTCTCCTAATTTTTATTGATTTGAATCGTTTAAAATAGTAAATTACAACTTTAAAAGGTTTTATACTATTCGATTTAATTATATTTTGTCATCAAAGAGAGAAAATGTATGAATATTAGTCCTATTTGTACTGTTTCTCCTAATTTTTATTGATATGAATCGTTTAAAATAGTAAATAACAACTTTAAAAGGCTTTATACTATTCGATTTAATTATATTTTGTCATCACTGAGAGAAAATGTATGAATATTAGTCCTGTTTACACTGTTTTTCAAAGTTTTTACTTATTTTATTTGCTTTAAAATTGCTTTAAACAACTTTAAATGGCTTAAATTTGACTTATACTATTAGTTTTCATATTAAAATAATGTTTTCATTTCATTTTGTCATCACTGAAAAAAAATGTATGGATAATAGTCCTGTTTGTACTGTTTTTCAAGGTTTTTACTGCTTTTATTTGCTTTAAAATTGGTTGAAACAACATTAAATGGCTTTATTATGACCTATACTATTAGTTTCCATAACGAAATAATGTTTTCATTTTATTTTGTCATAACTGAGTAAAAATGTATGAATATTAGTCCTATTTGTACTGTTTCTCCTAATTTTTATTGATTTGAATCGTTTAAAATAGTAAATAACAACTTTAAAAGGTTTTATACTATTCGATTTAATTATATTTTGTCATCAAAGAGAGAAAATGTATGAATATTAGTCCTATTTGTACTGTTTCTCCTAATTTTTATTGATATGAATCGTTTAAAATAGTAAATAACAACTTTAAAAGGCTTTATACTATTCGATTTAATTATATTTTGTCATCACTGAGAGAAAATGTATAAATATTTGTCCTGTTTATACTGTTTTTCAAGGTTTTTACTTATTTTATTTGCTTTAAAATTGCTTTAAAGAACTTTAAATGGCTTAAATTTGACTTATACTATTAGTTTCCATAACAAAATAATGTTTTCATTTAATTTTGTCATCACTGAGTAAAAATGTATGAATATTAGTCCTATTTGTACTGTTTCTCCTAATTTTTATTGATTTGAATCGTTTAAAATAGTAAATAACAACTTTAAAAGGTTTTATACTATTCGATTTAATTATATTTTGTCATCAAAGAGAGAAAATGTATGAATATTAGTCCTATTTGTACTGTTTCTCCTAATTTTTATTGATATGAATCGTTTAAAATAGTAAATAACAACTTTAAAAGGCTTTATACTATTCGATTTAATTATATTTTGTCATCACTGAGAGAAAATGTATAAATATTTGTCCTGTTTATACTGTTTTTCAAGGTTTTTACTTATTTTATTTGCTTTAAAATTGCTTTAAAGAACTTTAAATGGCTTAAATTTGACTTATACTATTAGTTTCCATAACAAAATAATGTTTTCATTTAATTTTGTCATCACTGAGTAAAAATGTATGAATATTAGTCCTATTTGTACTGTTTCTCCTAATTTTTATTGATTTGAATCGTTTAAAATAGTAAATAACAACTTTAAAAGGTTTTATACTATTCGATTTAATTATATTTTGTCATCAAAGAGAGAAAATGTATGAATATTAGTCCTATTTGTACTGTTTCTCCTAATTTTTATTGATATGAATCGTTTAAAATAGTAAATAACAACTTTAAAAGGCTTTATACTATTCGATTTAATTATATTTTGTCATCACTGAGAGAAAATGTATAAATATTAGTCCTGTTTGTACTGTTTTTCAAGGTTTTTACTGATTTTATTTGCTTTAAAATTGCTTTAAACAACTTAATATGGCTTAAATTTGACTTATACTATTAGTTTCCGTAACGAAATAATGTTTTCATTTAATTTTGTCATCACTGAGAGAAAATGTATAAATATTAGTCCTGTTTACACTGTTTTTCAAAGTTTTTACTAATTTTATTTGCTTTAAAATTGCTTTAAACAACTTTAAATGGCTTAAATTTGACTTATACTATTAGTTTTCATATTAAAATAATGTTTTCATATCATTTTGTCATCACTGAAAAAAAATGTATGGATAATAGTCCTGTTTGTACTGTTTTTCAAGGTTTTTACTGCTTTTATTTGCTTTAAAATTGGTTTAAACAACATTAAATGGCTTTATTATGACCTATACTATTAGTTTCCATAACGAAATAATGTTTTCATTTTATTTTGTCATAACTGAGTAAAAATGTATGAATATTAGTCCTATTTGTACTGTTTCTCCTAATTTTTATTGATTTGAATCGTTTAAAATAGTAAATAACAACTTTAAAAGGTTTTATACTATTCGATTTAATTATATTTTGTCATCAAAGAGAGAAAATGTATGAATATTAGTCCTATTTGTACTGTTTCTCCTAATTTTTATTGATATGAATCGTTTAAAATAGTAAATAACAACTTTAAAAGGCTTTATACTATTCGATTTAATTATATTTTGTCATCACTGAGAGAAAATGTATAAATATTAGTCCTGTTTATACTGTTTTTCAAGGTTTTTACTTATTTTATTTGCTTTAAAATTGCTTTAAAGAACTTTAAATGGCTTAAATTTGACTTATACTATTAGTTTCCATAACAAAATAATGTTTTCATTTTATTTTGTCATAACTGAGTAAAAATATATGAATATTAGTCCTATTTGTACTGTTTTTCATGGTTTTTACTAATTTTATTTGCTTTAAACAACTTAAAATGGCTTAATTATGACCTATACTATTAGTTTCCATAACGAAATAATGTTTTCATTTAATTTTGTCATTACTGAGTGAAAATGTATGAATATTAGTCCTATTTGTACTGTTTCTCTTAGTTTTTATTTATTTGAATCGTATAAAATAGTATATATTACTTTTAAAAGGCTTTATACTATTCGATTTAATTGTATTTTGTCATCACTGAGAGAAAATGTATAAATATTAGTCCTGTTTATACTGTTTTTTAAGGTTTTTACTTATTTTATTTGCTTTGAAATTGCTTTAAAGAACTTTAAATGGCTTAAATTTGACTTATACTATTAGTTTCCATAACAAAATAATGTTTTCATTTTATTTTGTCATAACTGAGTAAAAATGTATGAATATTAGTCCTATTTGTACTGTTTCTCCTAATTTTTATTGATTTGAATCGTTTAAAATAGTAAATAACAACTTTAAAAGGTTTTATACTATTCGATTTAATTATATTTTGTCATCAAAGAGAGAAAATGTATGAATATTAGTCCTATTTGTACTGTTTCTCCTAATTTTTATTGATATGAATCGTTTAAAATAGTAAATAACAACTTTAAAAGGCTTTATACTATTCGATTTAATTATATTTTGTCATCACTGAGTAAAAATGTATGGATATTAGTCCTGTTTATACTGTTTTTCAAGGTTTTTACTGATTTTATTTGCTTTAAAATTGCTTTAAACAACTTTAAATGGCTTAAATTTGACTTATACTATTAGTTTCCATAACAAAATAATGTTTTCATTTAATTTTGTCATCACTGAGTAAAAATGTATGAATATTAGTCCTATTTGTACTGTTTCTCCTAATTTTTATTGATTTGAATCGTTTAAAATAGTAAATAACAACTTAAAAAGGTTTTATACTATTCGATTTAATTATATTTTGTCATCAAAGAGAGAAAATGTTTGAATATTAGTCCTATTTGTACTGTTTCTCCTAATTTTTATTGATATGAATCGTTTAAAATAGTAAATAACAACTTTAAAAGGCTTTATACTATTCGATTTAATTATATTTTGTCATCACTGAGAGAAAATGTATAAATATTAGTCCTGTTTATACTGTTTTTCAAGGTTTTTACTTATTTTATTTGCTTTAAAATTGCTTTAAAGAACTTTATATGGCTTAAATTTGACTTATACTATTAGTTTCCATAACGAAATAATGTTTTCATTTAATTTTGTCATCACTGAGAGAAAATGTATAAATATTAGTCCTGTTTACACTGTTTTTCAAAGTTTTTACTTATTTTATTTGCTTTAAAATTGCTTTAAACAACTTTAAATGGCTTAAATTTGACTTATACTATTAGTTTTCATATTAAAATAATGTTTTCATATCATTTTGTCATCACTGAAAAAAAATGTATGGATAATAGTCCTGTTTGTACTGTTTTTCAAGGTCTTTACTGCTTTTATTTGCTTTAAAATTGCTTTAAACAACTTTAAATGGCTTTATTATGACCTATACTATTAGTTTCCATAACGAAATAATATTTTCATTATATTTTGTCATCAAAGAGAGAAAATGTTTGAATATTAGTCCTATTTGTACTGTTTCTCCTAATTTTTATTGATATGAATCGTTTAAAATAGTAAATAACAACTTTAAAAGGCTTTATACTATTCGATTTAATTATATTTTGTCATCACTGAGAGAAAATGTATAAATATTAGTCCTGTTTATACTGTTTTTCAAGGTTTTTACTTATTTTATTTGCTTTAAAATTGCTTTAAAGAACTTTAAATGGCTTAAATTTGACTTATACTATTAGCTTTCATAACAAAATAATGTTTTCATTTAATTTTGTCATCACTGAGTACAAATGTATGAATATTAGTCCTATTTGTACTGTTTCTCCTAATTTTTATTGATTTGAATCGTTTAAAATAGTAAATAACAACTTAAAAAGGTTTTATACTATTCGATTTAATTATATTTTGTCATCAAAGAGAGAAAATGTTTGAATATTAGTCCTATTTGTACTGTTTCTCCTAATTTTTATTGATATGAATCGTTTAAAATAGTAAATAACAACTTTAAAAGGCTTTATACTATTCGATTTAATTATATTTTGTCATCAATGAGAGAAAATGTATAAATATTAGTCCTGTTTATACTGTTTTTCAAGGTTTTTACTTATTTTATTTGCTTTAAAATTGCTTTAAAGAACTTTAAATGGCTTAAATTTGACTTATACTATTAGTTTCCATAACAAAATAATGTTTTCATTTTATTTTGTCATAACTGAGTAAAAATGTATGGATAATAGTCCTGTTTGTACTGTTTTTCAAGGTTTTTACTGCTTTTATTTGCTTTAAAATTGCTTTAAACAACTTTAAATGGCTTTATTATGACCTATACTATTAGTTTCCATAACGAAATAATGTTTTCATTTTATTTTGTCATAACTGAGTAAAAATGTATGAATATTAGTCCTATTTGTACTGTTTCTCCTAATTTTTATTGATTTGAATCGTTTAAAATAGTAAATAACAATTTTAAAAGGCTTTATTCTATTCGATTTAATTATATTTTGTCATCAAAGAGAGAAAATGTATAAATATTAGTCCTATTTGTACTGTTTCTCTTAATTTTTATTTATTTGAATCGTTTAAAATAGTAAATAACAACTTTAAAAGGCTTTATACTATTCGATTTAATTATATTTTGACATCACTGAGAGAAAATGTATGAATATTAGTCCTGTTTATACTGTTTTTCAAAGTTTTTACTTATTTTATTTGCTTTAAAATTGCTTTAAACAACTTTAAATGGCTTAAATTTGACTTATACTATTAGTTTTCATATTAAAATAATGTTTTCATATAATTTTGTCATCACTGAAAAAAAATGTATGGATATTAGTCCCGGTTGTACTGTTTTTCAAGGTTTTTACTGATTTTATTTGCTTTAAAATTGCTTTAAACAACTTTATATGGCTTAAATTTGACTTATACTATTAGTTTCCATAACGAAATAATGTTTTCATTTAATTTTGTCATCACTGAGAGAAAATGTATGAATATTAGTCCTGTTTATACTGTTTTTCAAAGTTTTTACTTATTTTATTTGCTTTAAAATTGCTTTAAACAACTTTAAATGGCTTAAATTTGACTTATACTATTAGTTTTCATATTAAAATAATGTTTTCATATAATTTTGTCATCACTGAAAAAAAATGTATGGATAATAGTCCTGGTTGTACTGTTTTTCAAGGTTTTTACTGCTTTTATTTGCTTTAAAATTGCTTTAAACAACTTTATATGGCTTAAATTTGACTTATACTATTAGTTTCCATAACGAAATAATGTTTTCATTTAATTTTGTCATCACTGAGAGAAAATGTATAAATATTAGTCCTGTTTGTACTGTTTTTCAAGGTTTTTACTGCTTTTATTTGCTTTAAAATTGCTTTAAAGAACTTTAAATGGCTTAAATTTGACTTATACTATTAGTTTCCGTAACAAAATAATGTTTTCATTTAATTTTGTCATCACTGAGTAAAAATGTATGGATATTAGTCCTGTTTGTACTGTTTTTTAAGGTTTTTACTGATTTTATTTGCTTTGAAATTGCTTTAAACAACTTTAAATGGCATTATTATGACTTATACTATTAGTTTATATAACGAAATAATGTTTTCATTTAATTTTGTCATCACTGAGAGAAAATGTATGAATATTAGTCCTGTTTATACTGTTTTTCAAGGTTTTTACTTATTTTATTTGCTTTAAAATTGCTTTAAACAACTTTAAATTGCTTTATTATGACCTATGCTATTAGTTTCCATAACGAAATAATGTTTTCATTTAATTTTGTCATTACTGAGTGAAAATGTATGAATATTAGTCCTATTTGTACTGTTTTTCTTAATTTTTATTGATTTGAATCGTTTAAAATAGTAAATAACAATTTTAAAAGGCTTTATTCTATTCGATTTAATTATATTTTGTCATCAAAGAGAGAAAATGTATGAATATTAGTCCTGTTTATACTGTTTTTTAAGGTTTTTACTTATTTTATTTGCTTTAAAATTGCTTTAAACAACTTTAAATTGCTTTATTATGACCTATGCTATTAGTTTCCATAACGAAATAATGTTTTCATTTTATTTTGTCATTACTGAGTGAAAATGTATGAATATTAGTCCTATTTGTACTGTTTTTCTTAATTTTTATTGATTTGAATCGTTTAAAATAGTAAATAACAACTTTAAAAGGTTTTATACTATTCGATTTAATTATATTTTGTCATCAAAGAGAGAAAATGTATGAATATTAGTCCTATTTGTACTGTTTCTCCTAATTTTTATTGATATGAATCGTTTAAAATAGTAAATAACAACTTTAAAAGGCTTTATACTATTCGATTTAATTATATTTTGTCATCACTGAGAGAAAATGTATAAATATTAGTCCTGTTTATACTGTTTTTCAAGGTTTTTACTTATTTTATTTGCTTTAAAATTGCTTTAAAGAACTTTAAATGGCTTAAATTTGACTTATACTATTAGTTTCCATAACGAAATAATGTTTTCATTTAATTTTGTCATTACTGAGTGAAAATGTATGAATATTAGTCCTATTTGTACTGTTTTTCTTAATTTTTATTGATTTGAATCGTTTAAAATAGTAAATAACAATTTTAAAAGGCTTTATTCTATTCGATTTAATTATATTTTGTCATCAAAGAGAGAGATGAATAAATACTAGTCCTATTTGTACTGTTTCTCTTAATTTTTATTTATTTGAATCGTTTAAAATAGTAAATAACAACTTTAAAAGGCTTTATACTATTCGATTTAATTATATTTTGACATCACTGAGAGAAAATGTATGAATATTAGTCCTGTTTATACTGTTTTTCAAAGTTTTTACTTATTTTATTTGCTTTAAAATTGCTTTAAACAACTTTAAATGGCTTAAATTTGACTTATACTATTAGTTTTCATATTAAAATAATGTTTTCATATAATTTTGTCATCACTGAAAAAAAATGTATGGATATTAGTCCCGGTTGTACTGTTTTTCAAGGTTTTTACTGATTTTATTTGCTTTAAAATTGCTTTAAACAACTTTATATGGCTTAAATTTGACTTATACTATTAGTTTCCATAACGAAATAATGTTTTCATTTAATTTTGTCATCACTGAGAGAAAATGTATGAATATTAGTCCTGTTTACACTGTTTTTCAAAGTTTTTACTTATTTTATTTGCTTTAAAATTGCTTTAAACAACTTTAAATGGCTTAAATTTGACTTATACTATTAGTTTTCATATTAAAATAATGTTTTCATATAATTTTGTCATCACTGAAAAAAAATGTATGGATAATAGTCCTGGTTGTACTGTTTTTCAAGGTTTTTACTGCTTTTATTTGCTTTAAAATTGCTTTAAACAACTTTATATGGCTTAAATTTGACTTATACTATTAGTTTCCATAACGAAATAATGTTTTCATTTAATTTTGTCATCACTGAGAGAAAATGTATAAATATTAGTCCTGTTTGTACTGTTTTTCAAGGTTTTTACTGCTTTTATTTGCTTTAAAATTGCTTTAAAGAACTTTAAATGGCTTAAATTTGACTTGTACTATTAGTTTCCGTAACAAAATAATGTTTTCATTTAATTTTGTCATCACTGAGTAAAAATGTATGGATATTAGTCCTGTTTGTACTGTTTTTTAAGGTTTTTACTGATTTTATTTGCTTTGAAATTGCTTTAAACAACTTTAAATGGCATTATTATGACTTATACTATTAGTTTATATAACGAAATAATGTTTTCATTTAATTTTGTCATCACTGAGAGAAAATGTATGAATATTAGTCCTGTTTATACTGTTTTTCAAGGTTTTTACTTATTTTATTTGCTTTAAAATTGCTTTAAACAACTTTAAATTGCTTTATTATGACCTATGCTATTAGTTTCCATAACGAAATAATGTTTTCATTTAATTTTGTCATTACTGAGTGAAAATGTATGAATATTAGTCCTATTTGTACTGTTTTTCTTAATTTTTATTGATTTGAATCGTTTAAAATAGTAAATAACAATTTTAAAAGGCTTTATTCTATTCGATTTAATTATATTTTGTCATCAAAGAGAGAAAATGTATGAATATTAGTCCTGTTTATACTGTTTTTCAAGGTTTTTACTTATTTTATTTGCTTTAAAATTGCTTTAAACAACTTTAAATTGCTTTATTATGACCTATGCTATTAGTTTCCATAACGAAATAATGTTTTCATTTTATTTTGTCATTACTGAGTGAAAATGTATGAATATTAGTCCTATTTGTACTGTTTTTCTTAATTTTTATTGATTTGAATCGTTTAAAATAGTAAATAACAACTTTAAAAGGTTTTATACTATTCGATTTAATTATATTTTGTCATCAAAGAGAGAAAATGTATGAATATTAGTCCTATTTGTACTGTTTCTCCTAATTTTTATTGATATGAATCGTTTAAAATAGTAAATAACAACTTTAAAAGGCTTTATACTATTCGATTTAATTATATTTTGTCATCACTGAGAGAAAATGTATAAATATTAGTCCTGTTTATACTGTTTTTCAAGGTTTTTACTTATTTTATTTGCTTTAAAATTGCTTTAAAGAACTTTAAATGGCTTAAATTTGACTTATACTATTAGTTTCCATAACGAAATAATGTTTTCATTTAATTTTGTCATTACTGAGTGAAAATGTATGAATATTAGTCCTATTTGTACTGTTTTTCTTAATTTTTATTGATTTGAATCGTTTAAAATAGTAAATAACAATTTTAAAAGGCTTTATTCTATTCGATTTAATTATATTTTGTCATCAAAGAGAGAGATGAATAAATACTAGTCCTATTTGTACTGTTTCTCTTAATTTTTATTTATTTGAATCGTTTAAAATAGTAAATAACAACTTTAAAAGGCTTTATACTATTCGATTTAATTATATTTTGACATCACTGAGAGAAAATGTATGAATATTAGTCCTGTTTATACTGTTTTTCAAAGTTTTTACTTATTTTATTTGCTTTAAAATTGCTTTAAACAACTTTAAATGGCTTAAATTTGACTTATACTATTAGTTTTCATATTAAAATAATGTTTTCATATAATTTTGTCATCACTGAAAAAAAATGTATGGATATTAGTCCCGGTTGTACTGTTTTTCAAGGTTTTTACTGATTTTATTTGCTTTAAAATTGCTTTAAACAACTTTATATGGCTTAAATTTGACTTATACTATTAGTTTCCATAACGAAATAATGTTTTCATTTAATTTTGTCATCACTGAGAGAAAATGTATGAATATTAGTCCTGTTTACACTGTTTTTCAAAGTTTTTACTTATTTTATTTGCTTTAAAATTGCTTTAAACAACTTTAAATGGCTTAAATTTGACTTATACTATTAGTTTTCATATTAAAATAATGTTTTCATATAATTTTGTCATCACTGAAAAAAAATGTATGGATAATAGTCCTGGTTGTACTGTTTTTCAAGGTTTTTACTGCTTTTATTTGCTTTAAAATTGCTTTAAACAACTTTATATGGCTTAAATTTGACTTATACTATTAGTTTCCATAACGAAATAATGTTTTCATTTAATTTTGTCATCACTGAGAGAAAATGTATAAATATTAGTCCTGTTTGTACTGTTTTTCAAGGTTTTTACTGCTTTTATTTGCTTTAAAATTGCTTTAAACAACTTTAAATTGCTTTATTATGACCTATGCTATTAGTTTCCATAACGAAATAATGTTTTCATTTAATTTTGTCATAACTGAGTAAAAATGTATGAATATTAGTCCTATTTGTACTGTTTCTCTTAGTTTTTATTGATTTGAATCGTTTAAAATAGTAAATAACAACTTTAAAAGGCTTTATACTATTCAATTTAATTATATTTTGTCATCACTGAGAGAAAATGTATGAATATTAGTCCTGTTTATACTGTTTTTCAAAGTTTTTACTTATTTTATTTGCTTTAAAATTGCTTTATACAACTTTAAATGGCTTAAATTTGACTTATACTATTAGTTTCCATAACAAAATATTGTTTTCATTTAATGTATGAATATTTAAATATATGAATATTAGTCCTGTTTATACTGTTTTTCAAGGTTTTTACTTATTTTATTTGCTTTAAAATTGCTTTAAAGAACTTAAAATGGCTTAAATTTGACTTATACTATTAGTTTCCGTAACAAAATAATGTTTTCATTTAATTTTGTCATCACTGAGTAAAAATGTATGGATATTAGTCCTGTTTGTACTGTTTTTTAAGGTTTTTACTGATTTTATTTGCTTTGAAATTGCTTTAAACAACTTTAAATGGCATTATTATGACTTATACTATTAGTTTATATAACGAAATAATGTTTTCATTTAATTTTGTCATCACTGAGAGAAAATGTATGAATATTAGTCCTGTTTATACTGTTTTTCAAGGTTTTTACTTATTTTATTTGCTTTAAAATTGCTTTAAACAACTTTAAATTGCTTTATTATGACCTATGCTATTAGTTTCCATAACGAAATAATGTTTTCATTTAATTTTGTCATTACTGAGTGAAAATGTATGAATATTAGTCCTATTTGTACTGTTTTTCTTAATTTTTATTGATTTGAATTGATTAAAATAGTAAATAACAATTTTAAAAGGCTTTATACTATTCGATTTAATTATATTTTGACATCACTGAGAGAAAATGTATGAATATAAGTCCTGTTTATACTGTTTTTCAAAGTTTTTACTTATTTTATTTGCTTTAAAATTGCTTTAAACAACTTTAAATGGCTTTATTATGACATATACTATTAGTTTCCATAACAAAATAATGTTTTCATTTAAGTTTGTCATCACTGAGTAAAAATGTATGGATATTAGTCCTGGTTGTACTGTTTTTCAAGGTTTTTACTGATTTTATTTGCTTTAAAATTGCTTTAAAGAACTTTAAATGGCTTAAATTTGACTTATACTATTAGTTTCCATAACAAAATAATTTTTTCATTTAATTTTGTCATCACTGAGAGAAAATGTATAAATATTAGTCCTGTTTACACTGTTTTTCAAAGTTTTTACTTATTTTATTTGATTTAAAATTGCTTTAAACAACTTTAAATGGCTTAAATTTGACTTATACTATTAGTTTCCATAACAAAATAATGTTTTCATTTAATTTTGTCATCACTGAGTAAAAATGTATGAATATTAGTCCTATTTGTACTGTTTCTCCTAATTTTTATTGATTTGAATCGTTTAAAATAGTAAATAACAACTTTAAAAGGCTTTATACTATTCGATTTAATTATATTTTGTCATCACTGAGAGAAAATGTATGAATATTAGTCCTGTTTATACTGTTTTTCAAGGTTTTTACTTATTTTATTTGCTTTAAAATTGCTTTAAACAACTTTAAATGGCTTTATTATGACCTATACTATTAGTTTCCATAACAAAATAATGTTTTTATTTAATTTTGTCATCACTGAGAGAAAATGTATGAATATTAGTCCTGTTTACACTGTTTTTCAAAGTTTTTACTTATTTTATTTGATTTAAAATTGCTTTAAACAACTTTAAATGGCTTAAATTTGACTTATACTATTAGTTTCCATAACAAAATAATGTTTTCATTTAATTTTGTCATCACTGAGTAAAAATGTATGAATATTAGTCCTATTTGTACTGTTTCTCCTAATTTTTATTGATTTTAATCGTTTAAAATAGTAAATAACAAATTTAAAAAGCTTTATACTATTCAATTTAATTATATTTTGTCATCACTGAGAGAAAATGTATGAATATTAGTCCTGTTTGTACTGTTTCTCTTAGTTTTTATTGATTTGAATCGTTTAAAATAGTAAATAACAAATTGAAAAAGCTTTATACTATTCAATTTAATTATATTTTGTCATCACTGAGAGAAAATGTATGAATATTAGTCCTGTTAATACTGTTTTTCAAGGTTTTTACATATTTTATTTGCTTTAAAATTGCTTTAAACAACTCTAAATGGTTTAAATTTGACTTATACTATTAGTTTCCATAACAAAATAATGTTTTCGTTTAATTTTGTCATCACTGAGTGAAAATGTATGGATATTAGTCCTATTTGTACTGTTTTTCTTAATTTTTATTGATTTGAATCGTTTAAAATAGTAAATAACAATTTTAAAAGGCTTTATACTATTCGATTTAATTATATTTTGTCATCAAAAAGAGAAAATGTATGAATATAAGTCCTATTTGTACTGTTTCTCTTAGTTTTTATTGATTTGAATCGTTTAAAATAGTAAATAACAACTTTAAAAGGCTTTATACTATTCAATTTAATTATATTTTGTCATCACTGAGAGAAAATGTATGAATATTAGTCCTGTTTATACTATTTTTCAAAGTTTTTACTTATTTTATTTGCTTTAAAATTGCTTTAAACAACTTTAAATGGCTTAAATTTGACTTATACTATTAGTTTCCATAACAAAATAATGTTTTCATTTAATGTATGAATATTTAAATGTATGAATATTAGTCCTGTTTATACTGTTTTTCAAGGTTTTTACTTATTTTATTTGCTTTAAAATTGCTTTAAAGAACTTTAAATGGCTTAAATTTGACTTATACTATTAGTTTCCGTAACAAAATAATGTTTTCATTTAATTTTGTCATCACTGAGTAAAAATGTATGGATATTAGTCCTGTTTGTACTGTTTTTTAAGGTTTTTACTGATTTTATTTGCTTTGAAATTGCTTTAAACAACTTTAAATGGCATTATTATGACTTATACTATTAGTTTCCATAACGATATAATGTTTTCATTTAATTTTGTCATCACTGAGAGAAAATGTATGAATATTAGTCCTGTTTATACTGTTTTTCAAGGTTTTTACTGATTTTATTTGCTTTAAAATTGCTTTAAAGAACTTTAAATGGCTTAAATTTGACTTATACTATTAGTTTCCATAACAAAATAATTTTTTCATTTAATTTTGTCATCACTGAGAGAAAATGTATAAATATTAGTCCTGTTTACACTGTTTTTCAAAGTTTTTACTTATTTTATTTGATTTAAAATTGCTTTAAACAACTTTAAATGGCTTAAATTTGACTTATACTATTAGTTTCCTTAACAAAATAATGTTTTTATTTAATTTTGTCATCACTGAGAGAAAATGTATGAATATTAGTCCTGATTATACTGTTTTTCAAGGTTTTTACTTATTTTATTTGCTTTAAAATTGCTTTAAACAACTTTAAATGGCTTTATTTGTACTGTTTTTCTTAATTTTTATTGATTTGAATCGTTTAAAATAGTAAATAACAATTTTAAAAGGCTTTATACTATTCGATTTAATTATATTTTGTCATCAAAAAGAGAAAATGTATGAATATAAGTCCTATTTGTACTGTTTCTCTTAGTTTTTATTGATTTGAATCGTTTAAAATAGTAAATAACAACTTTAAAAGGCTTTATACTATTCGATTTAATTATATTTTGTCATCACTGAGAGAAAATGTATGAATATTAGTCCTGTTTATACTGTTTTTCAAAGTTTTTACTTATTTTATTTGCTTTAAAATTGCTTTAAACAACTTTAAATGGCTTAAATTTGACTTATACTATTAGTTTCCTTAACAAAATAATGTTTTCATTTAATGTATGAATATTTAAATGTATGAATATTAGTCCTATTTGTACTGTTTCTCTTAGTTTTTATTGATTTGAATCGTTTAAAATAGTAAATAACAACTTTAAAAGGCTTTATACTATTCAATTTAATTATATTTTGTCATCACTGAGAGAAAATGTATGAATATTAGTCCTGTTTATACTATTTTTCAAAGTTTTTACTTATTTTATTTGCTTTAAAATTGCTTTAAACAACTTTAAATGGCTTAAATTTGACTTATACTATTAGTTTCCATAACAAAATAATGTTTTCATTTAATGTATGAATATTTAAATGTATGAATATTAGTCCTGTTTATACTGTTTTTCAAGGTTTTTACTTATTTTATTTGCTTTAAAATTGCTTTAAAGAACTTTAAATGGCTTAAATTTGACTTATACTATTAGTTTCCGTAACAAAATAATGTTTTCATTTAATTTTGTCATCACTGAGTAAAAATGTATGGATATTAGTCCTGTTTGTACTGTTTTTTAAGGTTTTTACTGATTTTATTTGCTTTGAAATTGCTTTAAACAACTTTAAATGGCATTATTATGACTTATACTATTAGTTTCCATAACGATATAATGTTTTCATTTAATTTTGTCATCACTGAGAGAAAATGTATGAATATTAGTCCTGTTTATACTGTTTTTCAAGGTTTTTACTTATTTTATTTGCTTTAAAATTGCTTTAAACAACTTTAAATTGCTTTATTATGACCTATGCTATTAGTTTCCATAACGAAATAATGTTTTCATTTAATTTTGTCATTACTGAGTGAAAATGTATGAATATTAGTCCTATTTGTACTGTTTTTCTTAATTTTTATTGATTTGAATCGTTTAAAATAGTAAATAACAATTTTAAAAGGCTTTATACTATTCGATTTAATTATATTTTGTCATCAAAGAGAGAAAATGTATGAATATTAGTCCTATTTGTACTGTTTCTCTTAGTTTTTATTTATTTGCATCGTTTAAAATAGTATATATTAACTTTAAAAGGCTTTATACTATTCGATTTAATTATATTTTGACATCACTGAGAGAAAATGTATGAATATTAGTCCTGTTTATACTGTTTTTCAAAGTTTTTACTTATTTTATTTGCTTTAAAATTGCTTTAAACAACTTTAAATGGCTTTATTATGACATATACTATTAGTTTCCATAACAAAATAATGTTTTCATTTAATTTTGTCATCACTGAGTAAAAATGTATGGATATTAGTCCTGGTTGTACTGTTTTTCAAGGTTTGTACTGATTTGATTTGCTTTAAAATTGCTTTAAACAATTTTAAATGGCTTTATTATGACCTATACTATTAGTTTCCATAACAAAATAATGTTTATATTTAATTTTGTCATCACTGAGTAAAAATGTATGGATATTAGTCCTGGTTGTACTGTTTTTCAAGGTTTTTACTGATTTTATTTGCTTTAAAATTGCTTTAAACAACTTTATATGGCTTAAATTTGACTTATACTATTAGTTTCCTTAACAAAATAATGTTTTCATTTAATGTATGAATATTTAAATGTATGAATATTAGTCCTGTTTGTACTGTTTCTCCTAATTTTTATTGATTTGAATCGTTTAAAATAGTAAATAACAACTTTAAAAGGTTTTATACTATTCGATGTAATTAAATTTTGTCATCAAAGAGAGAAAATTTATGAATATTAGTACTATTTGTACTGTTTCTCTTAGTTTTTATTGATTTGAATCGTTTAAAATAGTAAATAACAACTTTAAAAGGCTTTATACTATTCGATTTAATTATATTTTGTCATCACTGAGAGAAAATGTATGAA
This sequence comes from Ptychoptera albimana, assembly GCA_961205885.1. Lineage (NCBI taxonomy): Eukaryota > Metazoa > Arthropoda > Insecta > Diptera > Ptychopteridae > Ptychoptera > Ptychoptera albimana. Next base: position 93,312 of record CAUIKF010000029.1, on the reverse strand, counting down.
TATTAGTCCTGTTTATACTGTTTTTCAAGGTTTTTACTTATTTTATTTGCTTTAAAATTGCTTTAAACAACTTTAAATGGCTTTATTATGACCTATACTATTAGTTTCCATAACAAAATAATGTTTTTATTTAATTTTGTCATCACTGAGAGAAAATGTATGAATATTAGTCCTGATTATACTGTTTTTCAAGGTTTTTACTTATTTTATTTGCTTTAAAATTGCTTTAAACAACTTTAAATGGCTTTATTTGTACTGTTTTTCTTAATTTTTATTGATTTGAATCGTTTAAAATAGTAAATAACAATTTTAAAAGGTTTTATACTATTCGATTTAATTATATTTTGTCATCAAAAAGAGAAAATGTATGAATATAAGTCCTATTTGTACTGTTTCTTTTAGTTTTTATTGATTTGAATCGTTTAAAATAGTAAATAACAACTTTAAAAGGCTTTATACTATTCGATTTAATTATATTTTGTCATCACTGAGAGAAAATGTATGAATATTAGTCCTGTTTATACTGTTTTTCAAAGTTTTTACTTATTTTATTTGCTTTAAAATTGCTTTAAACAACTTTAAATGGCTTAAATTTGTCTTATACTATTAGTTTCCTTAACAAAATAATGTTTTCATTTAATGTATGAATATTTAAATGTATGAATATTAGTCCTGTTTGTACTGTTTCTCCTAATTTTTATTGATTTGAATCGTTTAAAATAGTAAATAACAACTTTAAAAGGTTTTATACTATTCGATGTAATTAAATTTTGTCATCAAAGAGAGAAAATGTATGAATATTAGTACTATTTGTACTGTTTCTCTTAGTTTTTATTGATTTGAATCGTTTAAAATAGTAAATAACAACTTTAAAAGGCTTTATACTATTCGATTTAATTATATTTTGTCATCACTGAGAGAAAATGTATAAATATTAGTCCTGTTTATACTGTTTTTCAAGGTTTTTACTTATTTTATTTGCTTTAAAATTGCTTTAAAGAACTTTAAATGGCTTAAATTTGACTTATATTATAAGTTTCCATAACAAAATAATGTTTTCATTTTATTTTGTCATAACTGAGTAAAAATGTATGAATATTAGTCCTATTTGTACTGTTTTTCATGGTTTTTACTAATTTTATTTGCTTTAAACAACTTTAAATGGCTTAATTATGACCTATACTATTAGTTTCCATAACGATATAATGTTTTCATTTAATTTTGTCATCACTGAGAGAAAATGTATGAATATAAGTCCTGTTTATACTGTTTTTCAAGGTTTTTACTTATTTTATTTGCTTTAAAATTGCTTTAAACAACTTTAAATTGCTTTATTATGACCTATGCTATTAGTTTCCATAACGAAATAATGTTTATATTTAATTTTGTCATCACTGAGTAAAAATGTATGGATATTAGTCCTGGTTGTACTGTTTTTTAAGGTTTTTATTGATTTGAATCGTTTAAAATAGTAAATAACAATTTTAAAAGGCTTTATTCTATTCGATTTAATTATATTTTGTCATCAAAGAGAGAAAATGTATGAATATTAGTCCTATTTGTACTGTTTCTCTTAGTTTTTATTGATTTGAATCGTTTAAAATAGTAAATAACAACTTTAAAAGGCTTTATACTATTCGATTTAATTATATTTTGTCATCACTGAGAGAAAATGTATGAATATTAGTCCTGTTTATACTGTTTTTAAGGTTTTTACTTATTTTATTTGCTTTAAAATTGCTTTAAACAACTTTAAATGGCTTTATTATGACCTATACTATTAGTTTCCATAACAAAATAATGTTTTTATTTAATTTTGTCATCACTGAGAGAAAATGTATGAATATTAGTCCTGATTATACTGTTTTTCAAGGTTTTTACTTATTTTATTTGCTTTAAAATTGCTTTAAACAACTTTAAATGGCTTTATTTGTACTGTTTTTCTTAATTTTTATTGATTTGAATCGTTTAAAATAGTAAATAACAATTTTAAAAGGCTTTATACTATTCGATTTAATTATATTTTGTTATCAAAAAGAGAAAATGTATGAATATTAGTCCTATTTGTACTGTTTCACCTAATTTTTATTGATTTGAATCGTTTAAAATAGTAAATAACAACTTTAAAAGGCTTTATACTATTCGATTTAATTATATTTTGTCATCACTGAGAGAAAATGTATGAATAGTACTCCTATTTGTACTGTTTTTCTTAGTTTTTATTGTTTTGAATTGTTTAAAATAGTAAATAACAACTTTAAAAGGCTTTATACTATTCGATTTAATTATATTTTGTCATCAAAGAGAGAAAATATATGAATATTAGTTCTATTTGTACTGTTTCTCTTAGTTTTTATTGATTTGAATCGTTTAAAATAGTAAATAACAACTTTAAAAGGCTTTATACTATTCGATTTAATTATATTTTGTCATCACTGAGAAAAAATGTATGAATATTAGTCCTATTTATACTGTTTTTCAAAGTTTTTACTTATTTTATTTGCTTTAAAATTGCTTTAAACAACTTTAAATGGCTTAAATTTGACTTATACTATTAGTTTCCATAACAAAATAATGTTTTCATTTAATTTTGTCATCACTGAGTAAAAATGTATGGATATTAGTCCTGATTATACTGTTTTTCAAGGTTTTTACTTATTTTATTTGCTTTAAAATTGCTTTAAACAACTTTAAATGGCTTTATTTGTACTGTTTTTCTTAATTTTTATTGATTTGAATCGTTTAAAATAGTAAATAACAATTTTAAAAGGTTTTATACTATTCGATTTAATTATATTTTGTCATCAAAAAGAGAAAATGTATGAATATAAGTCCTATTTGTACTGTTTCTTTTAGTTTTTATTGATTTGAATCGTTTAAAATAGTAAATAACAACTTTAAAAGGCTTTATACTATTCGATTTAATTATATTTTGTCATCACTGAGAGAAAATGTATGAATATTAGTCCTGTTTATACTGTTTTTCAAAGTTTTTACTTATTTTATTTGCTTTAAAATTGCTTTAAACAACTTTAAATGGCTTAAATTTGACCTATACTATTAGTTTCCATAACAAAATAATGTTTATATTTAATTTTGTCATCACTGAGTAAAAATGTATGGATATTAGTCCTGGTTGTACTGTTTTTCAAGGTTTTTACTGATTTTATTTGCTTTAAAATTGCTTTAAACAACTTTATATGGCTTAAATTTGACTTATACTATTAGTTTCCATAACGAAATAATGTTTTCATTTAATTTTGTCATCACTGAGAGAAAATGTATAAATATTAGTCCTGTTTACACTGTTTTTCAAAGTTTTTACTTATTTTATTTGCTTTAAAATTGCTTTAAACAATTTTAAATGGCTTAAATTTGACTTATACTATTAGTTTTCATATTAAAATAATGTTTTCATATAATTTTGTCATCACTGAAAAAAAATGTATGGATAATAGTCCTGTTTGTACTGTTTTTCAAGGTTTTTACTGCTTTTATTTGCTTTAAAATTGCTTTAAACAATTTTAAATGGCTTTATTATGACCTATACTATTAGTTTCCATAACGAAATAATGTTTTCATTTTATTTTGTCATCACTGAGTAAAAATGTATGAATATTAGTCCTATTTGTACTGTTTCTCCTAATTTTTATTGATATGAATCGTTTAAAATAGTAAATAACAACTTTAAAAGGCTTTATACTATTCGATTTAATTATATTTTGTCATCACTGAGAGAAAATGTATAAATATTAGTCCTGTTTATACTGTTTTTCAAGGTTTTTACTTATTTTATTTGCTTTAAAATTGCTTTAAAGAACTTTAAATGGCTTAAATTTGACTTATATTATAAGTTTCCATAACAAAATAATGTTTTCATTTTATTTTGTCATAACTGAGTAAAAATGTATGAATATTAGTCCTATTTGTACTGTTTTTCATGGTTTTTACTAATTTTATTTGCTTTAAACAACTTTAAATGGCTTAATTATGACCTATACTATTAGTTTCCATAACGATATAATGTTTTCATTTAATTTTGTCATCACTGAGAGAAAATGTATGAATATAAGTCCTGTTTATACTGTTTTTCAAGGTTTTTACTTATTTTATTTGCTTTAAAATTGCTTTAAACAACTTTAAATTGCTTTATTATGACCTATGCTATTAGTTTCCATAACGAAATAATGTTTATATTTAATTTTGTCATCACTGAGTAAAAATGTATGGATATTAGTCCTGGTTGTACTGTTTTTTAAGGTTTTTATTGATTTGAATCGTTTAAAATAGTAAATAACAATTTTAAAAGGTTTTATACTATTCGATTTAATTATATTTTGTCATCAAAAAGAGAAAATGTATGAATATAAGTCCTATTTGTACTGTTTCTTTTAGTTTTTATTGATTTGAATCGTTTAAAATAGTAAATAACAACTTTAAAAGGCTTTATACTATTCGATTTAATTATATTTTGTCATCACTGAGAGAAAATGTATGAATATTAGTCCTGTTTATACTGTTTTTCAAAGTTTTTACTTATTTTATTTGCTTTAAAATTGCTTTAAACAACTTTAAATGGCTTAAATTTGACTTATACTATTAGTTTCCTTAACAAAATAATGTTTTCATTTAATGTATGAATATTTAAATGTATGAATATTAGTCCTGTTTGTACTGTTTCTCCTAATTTTTATTGATTTGAATCGTTTAAAATAGTAAATAACAACTTTAAAAGGTTTTATACTATTCGATGTAATTAAATTTTGTCATCAAAGAGAGAAAATGTATGAATATTAGTACTATTTGTACTGTTTCTCTTAGTTTTTATTGATTTGAATCGTTTAAAATAGTAAATAACAACTTTAAAAGGCTTTATACTATTCGATTTAATTATATTTTGTCATCACTGAGAGAAAATGTATAAATATTAGTCCTGTTTATACTGTTTTTCAAGGTTTTTACTTATTTTATTTGCTTTAAAATTGCTTTAAAGAACTTTAAATGGCTTAAATTTGACTTATATTATAAGTTTCCATAACAAAATAATGTTTTCATTTTATTTTGTCATAACTGAGTAAAAATGTATGAATATTAGTCCTATTTGTACTGTTTTTCATGGTTTTTACTAATTTTATTTGCTTTAAACAACTTTAAATGGCTTAATTATGACCTATACTATTAGTTTCCATAACGATATAATGTTTTCATTTAATTTTGTCATCACTGAGAGAAAATGTATGAATATAAGTCCTGTTTATACTGTTTTTCAAGGTTTTTACTTATTTTATTTGCTTTAAAATTGCTTTAAACAACTTTAAATTGCTTTATTATGACCTATGCTATTAGTTTCCATAACGAAATAATGTTTATATTTAATTTTGTCATCACTGAGTAAAAATGTATGGATATTAGTCCTGGTTGTACTGTTTTTTAAGGTTTTTATTGATTTGAATCGTTTAAAATAGTAAATAACAATTTTAAAAGGCTTTATTCTATTCGATTTAATTATATTTTGTCATCAAAGAGAGAAAATGTATGAATATTAGTCCTATTTGTACTGTTTCTCTTAGTTTTTATTGATTTGAATCGTTTAAAATAGTAAATAACAACTTTAAAAGGCTTTATACTATTCGATTTAATTATATTTTGTCATCACTGAGAGAAAATGTATGAATATTAGTCCTGTTTATACTGTTTTTAAGGTTTTTACTTATTTTATTTGCTTTAAAATTGCTTTAAACAACTTTAAATGGCTTTATTATGACCTATACTATTAGTTTCCATAACAAAATAATGTTTTTATTTAATTTTGTCATCACTGAGAGAAAATGTATGAATATTAGTCCTGATTATACTGTTTTTCAAGGTTTTTACTTATTTTATTTGCTTTAAAATTGCTTTAAACAACTTTAAATGGCTTTATTTGTACTGTTTTTCTTAATTTTTATTGATTTGAATCGTTTAAAATAGTAAATAACAATTTTAAAAGGCTTTATACTATTCGATTTAATTATATTTTGTTATCAAAAAGAGAAAATGTATGAATATTAGTCCTATTTGTACTGTTTCACCTAATTTTTATTGATTTGAATCGTTTAAAATAGTAAATAACAACTTTAAAAGGCTTTATACTATTCGATTTAATTATATTTTGTCATCACTGAGAGAAAATGTATGAATAGTACTCCTATTTGTACTGTTTTTCTTAGTTTTTATTGTTTTGAATTGTTTAAAATAGTAAATAACAACTTTAAAAGGCTTTATACTATTCGATTTAATTATATTTTGTCATCAAAGAGAGAAAATATATGAATATTAGTTCTATTTGTACTGTTTCTCTTAGTTTTTATTGATTTGAATCGTTTAAAATAGTAAATAACAACTTTAAAAGGCTTTATACTATTCGATTTAATTATATTTTGTCATCACTGAGAAAAAATGTATGAATATTAGTCCTATTTATACTGTTTTTCAAAGTTTTTACTTATTTTATTTGCTTTAAAATTGCTTTAAACAACTTTAAATGGCTTAAATTTGACTTATACTATTAGTTTCCATAACAAAATAATGTTTTCATTTAATTTTGTCATCACTGAGTAAAAATGTATGGATATTAGTCCTGTTTGTACTGTTTTTCAAGGTTTTTACTTATTTTATTTGCTTTAAAATTGCTTTAAACAACTTTAAATGGCTTTATTATGACATATACTATTAGTTTCCATAACAAAATAATGTTTTCATTTTATTTTGTCATCACTGAGTAAAAATGTATGGATATTAGTCCTGGTTGTACTGTTTTTCAAGGTTTTTACTGATTTTATTTGCTTTAAAATTGCTTTAAAGAACTTTAAATGGCTTAAATTTGACTTATACTATTAGTTTCCATAACAAAATAATTTTTTCATTTAATTTTGTCATCACTGAGAGAAAATGTATAAATATTAGTCCTGTTTATACTGTTTTTCAAGGTTTTTACTTATTTTATTTGATTTAAAATTGCTTTGAACAACTTTAAATGGCTTAAATTTGACTTATACTATTAGTTTCCATAACAAAATAATGTTTTCATTTAATTTTGTCATCACTGAGTAAAAATGTATGAATATTAGTCCTATTTGTGCTGTTTCTCCTAATTTTTATTGATTTGAATCGTTTAAAATAGTAAATAACAACTTTAAAAGTTTTTATTCTATTCGATTTAATTATATTTTGTCATCAAAGAGAGAAAATGTATGAATATTAGTCCTATTTGTACTGTTTCTCTTAGTTTTTATTGATTTGAATCGTTTAAAATAGTAAATAACAACTTTAAAAGGCTTTATACTATTCGATTTAATTATATTTTGTCATCACTGAGAGAAAATGTATGAATATTAGTCCTGTTTATACTGTTTTTAAGGTTTTTACTTATTTTATTTGCTTTAAAATTGCTTTAAACAACTTTAAATGGCTTTATTATGACCTATACTATTAGTTTCCATAACAAAATAATGTTTTTATTTAATTTTGTCATCACTGAGAGAAAATGTATGAATATTAGTCCTGATTATACTGTTTTTCAAGGTTTTTACTTATTTTATTTGCTTTAAAATTGCTTTAAACAACTTTAAATGGCTTTATTTGTACTGTTTTTCTTAATTTTTATTGATTTGAATCGTTTAAAATAGTAAATAACAATTTTAAAAGGTTTTATACTATTCGATTTAATTATATTTTGTCATCAAAAAGAGAAAATGTATGAATATAAGTCCTATTTGTACTGTTTCTTTTAGTTTTTATTGATTTGAATCGTTTAAAATAGTAAATAACAACTTTAAAAGGCTTTATACTATTCGATTTAATTATATTTTGTCATCACTGAGAGAAAATGTATGAATATTAGTCCTGTTTATACTGTTTTTCAAAGTTTTTACTTATTTTATTTGCTTTAAAATTGCTTTAAACAACTTTAAATGGCTTAAATTTGACCTATACTATTAGTTTCCATAACAAAATAATGTTTATATTTAATTTTGTCATCACTGAGTAAAAATGTATGGATATTAGTCCTGGTTGTACTGTTTTTCAAGGTTTTTACTGATTTTATTTGCTTTAAAATTGCTTTAAACAACTTTATATGGCTTAAATTTGACTTATACTATTAGTTTCCATAACGAAATAATGTTTTCATTTAATTTTGTCATCACTGAGAGAAAATGTATAAATATTAGTCCTGTTTACACTGTTTTTCAAAGTTTTTACTTATTTTATTTGCTTTAAAATTGCTTTAAACAATTTTAAATGGCTTAAATTTGACTTATACTATTAGTTTTCATATTAAAATAATGTTTTCATATAATTTTGTCATCACTGAAAAAAAATGTATGGATAATAGTCCTGTTTGTACTGTTTTTCAAGGTTTTTACTGCTTTTATTTGCTTTAAAATTGCTTTAAACAATTTTAAATGGCTTTATTATGACCTATACTATTAGTTTCCATAACGAAATAATGTTTTCATTTTATTTTGTCATAACTGAGTAAAAATGTATGAATATTAGTCCTATTTGTACTGTTTCTCCTAATTTTTATTGATATGAATCGTTTAAAATAGTAAATAACAACTTTAAAAGGCTTTATACTATTCGATTTAATTATATTTTGTCATCACTGAGAGAAAATGTATAAATATTAGTCCTGTTTATACTGTTTTTCAAGGTTTTTACTTATTTTATTTGCTTTAAAATTGCTTTAAAGAACTTTAAATGGCTTAAATTTGACTTATATTATAAGTTTCCATAACAAAATAATGTTTTCATTTTATTTTGTCATAACTGAGTAAAAATGTATGAATATTAGTCCTATTTGTACTGTTTTTCATGGTTTTTACTAATTTTATTTGCTTTAAACAACTTTAAATGGCTTAATTATGACCTATACTATTAGTTTCCATAACGATATAATGTTTTCATTTAATTTTGTCATCACTGAGAGAAAATGTATGAATATAAGTCCTGTTTATACTGTTTTTCAAGGTTTTTACTTATTTTATTTGCTTTAAAATTGCTTTAAACAACTTTAAATTGCTTTATTATGACCTATGCTATTAGTTTCCATAACGAAATAATGTTTATATTTAATTTTGTCATCACTGAGTAAAAATGTATGGATATTAGTCCTGGTTGTACTGTTTTTTAAGGTTTTTATTGATTTGAATCGTTTAAAATAGTAAATAACAATTTTAAAAGGCTTTATTCTATTCGATTTAATTATATTTTGTCATCAAAGAGAGAAAATGTATGAATATTAGTCCTATTTGTACTGTTTCTCTTAGTTTTTATTGATTTGAATCGTTTAAAATAGTAAATAACAACTTTAAAAGGCTTTATACTATTCGATTTAATTATATTTTGTCATCACTGAGAGAAAATGTATGAATAGTACTCCTATTTGTACTGTTTTTCTTAGTTTTTATTGTTTTGAATTGTTTAAAATAGTAAATAACAACTTTAAAAGGCTTTATACTATTCGATTTAATTATATTTTGTCATCAAAGAGAGAAAATATATGAATATTAGTTCTATTTGTACTGTTTCTCTTAGTTTTTATTGATTTGAATCGTTTAAAATAGTAAATAACAACTTTAAAAGGCTTTATACTATTCGATTTAATTATATTTTGTCATCACTGAGAAAAAATGTATGAATATTAGTCCTATTTATACTGTTTTTCAAAGTTTTTACTTATTTTATTTGCTTTAAAATTGCTTTAAACAACTTTAAATGGCTTAAATTTGACTTATACTATTAGTTTCCATAACAAAATAATGTTTTCATTTAATTTTGTCATCACTGAGTAAAAATGTATGGATATTAGTCCTGTTTGTACTGTTTTTCAAGGTTTTTACTTATTTTATTTGCTTTAAAATTGCTTTAAACAACTTTAAATGGCTTTATTATGACATATACTATTAGTTTCCATAACAAAATAATGTTTTCATTTAATTTTGTCATCACTGAGTAAAAATGTATGGATATTAGTCCTGGTTGTACTGTTTTTCAAGGTTTTTACTGATTTTATTTGCTTTAAAATTGCTTTAAAGAACTTTAAATGGCTTAAATTTGACTTATACTATTAGTTTCCATAACAAAATAATTTTTTCATTTAATTTTGTCATCACTGAGAGAAGATGTATAAATATTAGTCCTGTTTACACTGTTTTTCAAAGTTTTTACTTATTTTATTTGATTTAAAATTGCTTTGAACAACTTTAAATGGCTTAAATTTGACTTATACTATTAGTTTCCATAACAAAATAATGTTTTCATTTAATTTTGTCATCACTGAGTAAAAATGTATGAATATTAGTCCTATTTGTGCTGTTTCTCCTAATTTTTATTGATTTGAATCGTTTAAAATAGTAAATAACAACTTTAAAAGTTTTTATTCTATTCGATTTAATTATATTTTGTCATCAAAGAGAGAAAATGTATGAATATTAGTCCTATTTGTACTGTTTCTCTTAGTTTTTATTGATTTGAATCGTTTAAAATAGTAAATAACAACTTTAAAAGGCTTTATACTATTCGATTTAATTATATTTTGTCATCACTGAGAGAAAATGTATGAATATTAGTCCTGTTTATACTGTTTTTAAGGTTTTTACTTATTTTATTTGCTTTAAAATTGCTTTAAACAACTTTAAATGGCTTTATTATGACCTATACTATTAGTTTCCATAACAAAATAATGTTTTTATTTAATTTTGTCATCACTGAGAGAAAATGTATGAATATTAGTCCTGATTATACTGTTTTTCAAGGTTTTTACTTATTTTATTTGCTTTAAAATTGCTTTAAACAACTTTAAATGGCTTTATTTGTACTGTTTTTCTTAATTTTTATTGATTTGAATCGTTTAAAATAGTAAATAACAATTTTAAAAGGCTTTATACTATTCGATTTAATTATATTTTGTCATCAAAAAGAGAAAATGTATGAATATAAGTCCTATTTGTACTGTTTCTCTTAGTTTTTATTGATTTGAATCGTTTAAAATAGTAAATAACAACTTTAAAAGGCTTTATACTATTCGATTTAATTATATTTTGACATCACTGAGAGAAAATGTATGAACATTAGTCCTGTTTATACTGTTTTTCAAAGTTTTTACTTATTTTATTTGCTTTAAAATTGCTTTAAACAACTTTAAATGGCTTTATTATGACATATACTATTAGTTTCCATAACAAAATAATGTTTTCATTTAATTTTGTCATCACTGAGTAAAAATGTATGGATATTAGTCCTGGTTGTACTGTTTTTCAAGGTTTTTACTGATTTTATTTGCTTTAAAATTGCTTTAAAGAACTTTAAATGGCTTTATTATGACATATACTATTAGTTTCCATAACAAAATAATGTTTTCATTTAATTTTGTCATCACTGAGTAAAAATGTATGGATATTAGTCCTGGTTGTACTGTTTTTCAAGGTTTTTATTGATTTTATTTGATTTAAAATTGCTTTGAACAACTTTAAATGGCTTAAATTTGACTTATACTATTAGTTTCCATAACGAAATAATGTTTTCATTTAATTTTGTCATTACTGAGAGAAAATGTATGAATATTAGTCCTATTTGTACTGTTTTTCTTAATTTTTATTGATTTGAATCGTTTAAAATAGTAAATAACAACTTTAAAAGGCTTTATACTATTCGATTTAATTATATTTTGTCATCAAAGAGAAAAAATGTATGAATATTAGTCCTATTTGTACTGTTTCTCTTAGTTTTTATTTATTTGAATCGTTTAAAATAGTAAATAACAACTTTAAAAGGCTTTATACTATTCGATTTAATTATATTTTGACATCACTGAGAGAAAATGTATGAATATTAGTCCTGTTTATACTGTTTTTCAAAGTTTTTACTTATTTTATTTGCTTTAAAATTGCTTTAAACAACTTTAAATGGCTTAAATTTGACTTATACTATTAGTTTCCTTAACAAAATAATGTTTTCATTTAATGTATGAATATTTAAATGTATGAATATTAGTCCTGTTTATACTGTTTTTCAAGGTTTTTACTTATTTTATTTGCTTTAAAATTGCTTTAAACAACTTTAAATGGCTTTATTATGACCTATACTATTAGTTTCCATAACAAAATAATGTTTATATTTAATTTTGTCATCACTGAGTAAAAATGTATGGATATTAGTCCTGTTTATACTGTTTTTCAAGGTTTTTACTGATTTTATTTGCTTTAAAATTGCTTTAAACAACTTTATATGGCTTAAATTTGACTTATACTATTAGTTTCCATAACGAAATAATGTTTTCATTTAATTTTGTCATCACTGAGAGAAAATGTATAAATATTAGTCCTGTTTACACTGTTTTTCAAAGTTTTTACTTATTTTATTTGCTTTAAAATTGCTTTAAACAATTTTAAATGGCTTAAATTTGACTTATACTATTAGTTTTCATATTAAAATAATGTTTTCATATAATTTTGTCATCACTGAAAAAAAATGTATGGATAATAGTCCTGTTTGTACTGTTTTTCAAGGTTTTTACTGCTTTTATTTGCTTTAAAATTGCTTTAAACAACTTTAAATGGCTTTATTATGACCTATACTATTAGTTTCCATAACGAAATAATGTTTTCATTTTATTTTGTCATAACTGAGTAAAAATGTATGAATATTAGTCCTATTTGTACTGTTTCTCCTAATTTTTATTGATATGAATCGTTTAAAATAGTAAATAACAACTTTAAAAGGCTTTATACTATTCGATTTAATTATATTTTGTCATCACTGAGAGAAAATGTATGAATATTAGTCCTGTTTATACTGTTTTTCAAAGTTTTTACTTATTTTATTTGCTTTAAAATTGCTTTAAACAACTTTAAATGGCTTATATTTGACTTATACTAGTAGTTTCCATAACAAAATAATGTTTTCATTTTATTTTGTCATCACTGAAAGAAAATGTATGAATATTAGTCCTATTTGTACTGTTTCTCCTAATTTTTTATGATTTGAATCGTTTAAAATAGTAAATAACAACTTTAAAAGGCTTTATAATATTCGATTTAATTATATTTTGTCATCAAAGAGAGAAAATGTATGAATATTAGTCCTATTTGTACTGTTTTTCAAGGTTTTTACTGATTTTATTTGCTTTGAAATTGCTTTAAACAACTTTAAATGGCATTATTATGACTTATACTATTAGTTTCCATAACGAAATAATGTTTTCATTTAATTTTGTCATCACTGAGAGAAAATGTATGAATATTAGTCCTCTTTATACTGTTTTTCAAGGTTTTTACTTATTTTATTTGCTTTAAAATTGCTTTAAACAACTTTAAATGGCTTTATTATGACCTATACTATTAGTTTCCATAACGAAATAATGTTTTCATTTAATTTTGTCATTACTGAGAGAAAATGTATGAATATTAGTCCTATTTGTACTGTTTTTCTTAATTTTTATTGATTTGAATCGTTTAAAATAGTAAATAACAACTTTAAAAGGCTTTATACTATTCGATTTAATTATATTTTGTCATCAAAGAGAAAAAATGTATGAATATTAGTCCTATTTGTACTGTTTCTCTTAGTTTTTATTTATTTGAATCGTTTAAAATAGTAAATAACAACTTTAAAAGGCTTTATACTATTCGATTTAATTATATTTTGACATCACTGAGAGAAAATGTATGAATATTAGTCCTGTTTATACTGTTTTTCAAAGTTTTTACTTATTTTATTTGCTTTAAAATTGCTTAAAACAACTTTAAATGGCTTAAATTTGACTTATACTATTAGTTTCCATAACAAAATAATGTTTTCATTTAATTTTGTCATCACTGATTAAAAAAGTATGGATATTAGTCCTGTTTGTACTGTTTTTCAAGGTTTTTACTGATTTTATTTGCTTTGAAATTGCTTTAAACAACTTTAAATGGCTTAAATTTGACTTATACTATTAGTTTCCATAACGAAATAATGTTTTCATTTAATTTTGTCATCACTGAGTGAAAATGTATGAATATTAGTCCTGTTTATACTGTTTTTCAAGGTTTTTACTTATTTTATTTGCTTTAAAATTGCTTTAAACAACTTTAAATGGCTTTATTATGACCTATGCTATTAGTTTCCATAACGAAATAATGTTTTCATTTAATTTTGTCATCACTGAGTAAAAATGTATGAATATTAGTCCTATTTGTACTGTTTCTCCTAATTTTTATTGATTTGAATCGTTTAAAATAGTAAATAACAACTTTAAAAGGCTTTATACTATTCGATTTAATTATATTTTGTCATCACTGAGAGAAAATGTATGAATATTAGTCCTGTTTATACTGTTTTTCAAAGTTTTTACTTATTTTATTTGCTTTAAAATTGCTTTAAACAACTTTAAATGGCTTAAATTTGACTTATACTATTAGTTTCCATAACAAAATAATGTTTTCATTTAATTTTGTCATCACTGAGAGAAAATGTATGAATATTAGTCCTATTTGTACTGTTTTACAAGGTTTTTACTGATTTTATTTGCTTTAAAATTGCTTTAAACAACTTTAAATGGCTTAAATTTGACTTATACTATTAGTTTCCATAACAAAATAATGTTTTCATTTAATTTTGTCATCACTGAGTAAAAATGTATGAATATTAGTCCTATTTGTACTGTTTCTTCTAATTTTTATTGATTTGAATCGTTTAAAATAGTAAATAACAACTTTAAAAGGCTTTATACTATTCGATTTAATTATATTTTGACATCACTGAGAGAAAATTTATGAATATTAGTCCTGTTTATACTGTTTTTCAAAGTTTTTACTTATTTTATTTGCTTTAAAATTGCTTTTAACAACTTTAAATGGCCTAAATTTGACTTATACTATTAGTTTCCATAACAAAATAATGTTTTCATTTAATTTTGTCATCACTGATTAAAAATGTATGGATATTAGTCCTGTTTGTACTGTTTTTCAAGGTTTTTACTTATTTTATTTGCTTTAAAATTGCTTTAAACAACTTTAAATGGCTTTATTATGACCTATACTATTAGTTTCCATAACGAAATAATGTTTTCATTTAATTTTGTCATCACTGAGTAAAAATGTATGAATATTAGTCCTATTTGTACTGTTTCACCTAATTTTTATTGATTTGAATCGTTTAAAATAGTAAATAACAACTTTAAAAGGCTTTATACTATTCGATTTAATTATATTTTGTCATCACTGAGAGAAAATGTATGAATAGTACTCCTATTTGTACTGTTTTTCTTAGTTTTTATTGATTTGAATTGTTTAAAATAGTAAATAACAACTTTAAAAGGCTTTATACTATTCGATTTAATTATATTTTGTCATCAAAGAGAGAAAATATATGAATATTAGTTCTATTTGTACTGTTTCTCTTAGTTTTTATTGATTTGAATCGTTTAAAATAGTAAATAACAACTTTAAAAGGCTTTATACTATTCGATTTAATTATATTTTGTCATCACTGAGAAAAAATGTATGAATATTAGTCCTGTTTATACTGTTTTTCAAAGTTTTTACTTATTTTATTTGCTTTAAAATTGCTTTAAACAACTTTAAATGGCTTAAATTTGACTTATACTATTAGTTTCCATAACAAAATAATGTTTTCATTTAATTTTGTCATCACTGAGTAAAAATGTATGGATATTATTCCTGTTTGTACTGTTTTTCAAGGTTTTTACTGATTTTATTTGCTTTAAAATTGCTTTAAACTTCTTTAAATGGCATTATTATGACTTATACTATTAAATTCCATAACGAAATAATGTTTTCATTTAATTTTGTCATCACTGAGAGGAAATGTATAAATATTAGTCCTGCTTATACTGTTTTTTAAAGTTTTTACTTATTTTATTTGATTTAAAATTGCTTTGAACAACTTTAAATGGCTTAAATTTGACTTATACTATTAGTTTCCATAACAAAATAATGTTTTCATTTAATTTTGTCATCACTGAGTAAAAATGTATGAATATTAGTCCTATTTGTACTGTGTCTCCTAATTTTTATTGATTTGAATCGTTTAATATAGTAAATAACAACTTTAAAAGGTTTTATACTATTCGATTTAATTATATTTTGTCATCAAAGAGAGAAAATGTATGAATATTAGTCCTATTTGTACTGTTTCTCTTAGTTTTTATTGATTTGAATCGTTTAAAATAGTAAATAACAACTTTAAAAGGCTTTATACTATTCGATTTAATTATATTTTGTCATTACTGAGAGAAAATGTATGAATATTAGTCCTGTTTATACTGTTTTTAAGGTTTTTACTTATTTTATTTGCTTTAAAATTGCTTTAAACAACTTTAAATGGCTTTATTATGACCTATACTATTAGTTTCCATAACAAAATAATGTTTTTATTTAATTTTGTCATCACTGAGAGAAAATGTATGAATATTAGTCCTGATTATACTGTTTTTCAAGGTTTTTACTTATTTTATTTGCTTTAAAATTGCTTTAAACAAATTTAAATGGCTTTATTTGTACTGTTTTTATTAATTTTTATTGATTTGAATCGTTTAAAATAGTAAATAACAATTTTAAAAGGCTTTATACTATTCGATTTAATTATATTTTGTCATCAAAAAGAGAAAATGTATGAATATAAGTCCTATTTGTACTGTTTCTCTTAGTTTTTATTGATTTGAATCGTTTAAAATAGTAAATAACAACTTTAAAAGGCTTTATACTATTCGATTTAATTATACTTTGACATCACTGAGAGAAAATGTATGAACATTAGTCCTGTTTATACTGTTTTTCAAAGTTTTTACTTATTTTATTTGCTTTAAAATTGCTTTAAACAACTTTAAATGGCTTTATTATGACATATACTATTAGTTTTCATAACAAAATAATGTTTTCATTTAATTTTGTCATCACTGAGTAAAAATGTATGGATATTAGTCCTGGTTGTACTGTTTTTCAAGGTTTTTACTGATTTTATTTGCTTTAAAATTGCTTAAAAGAACTTTAAATGGCTTAAATTTGACTTATACTATTAGTTTCCATAACAAAATAATTTTTTCATTTAATTTTGTCATCACTGAGAGAAAATGTATAAATATTAGTCCTGTTTACACTGTTTTTCAAAGTTTTTACTTATTTTATTTGATTTAAAATTGCTTTGAACAACTTTAAATGGCTTAAATTTGACTTATACTATTAGTTTCCATAACGAAATAATGTTTTCATTTAATTTTGTCATTACTGAGAGAAAATGTATGAATATTAGTCCTATTTGTACTGTTTTTCTTAATTTTTATTGATTTGAATCGTTTAAAATAGTAAATAACAACTTTAAAAGGCTTTATACTATTCGATTTAATTATATTTTGTCATCAAAGAGAAAAAATGTATGAATATTAGTCCTATTTGTACTGTTTCTCTTAGTTTTTATTTATTTGAATCGTTTAAAATAGTAAATAACAACTTTAAAAGGCTTTATACTATTCGATTTAATTATATTTTGACATCACTGAGAGAAAATGTATGAATATTAGTCCTGTTTATACTGTTTTTCAAAGTTTTTACTTATTTTATTTGCTTTAAAATTGCTTTAAACAACTTTAAATGGCTTAAATTTGACTTATACTATTAGTTTCCTTAACAAAATAATGTTTTCATTTAATGTATGAATATTTAAATGTATGAATATTAGTCCTGTTTATACTGTTTTTCAAGGTTTTTACTTATTTTATTTGCTTTAAAATTGCTTTGAACAACTTTAAATGGCTTTATTATGACCTATACTATTAGTTTCCATAACAAAATAATGTTTATATTTAATTTTGTCATCACTGAGTAAAAATGTATGGATATTAGTCCTGTTTATACTGTTTTTCAAGGTTTTTACTGATTTTATTTGCTTTGAAATTGCTTTAAACAACTTTATATGGCTTAAATTTGACTTATACTATTAGTTTCCATAACGAAATAATGTTTTCATTTAATTTTGTCATCACTGAGAGAAAATGTATAAATATTAGTCCTGTTTACACTGTTTTTCAAAGTTTTTACTTATTTTATTTGCTTTAAAATTGCTTTAAACAATTTTAAATGGCTTAAATTTGACTTATACTATTAGTTTTCATATTAAAATAATGTTTTCATATAATTTTGTCATCACTGAAAAAAAATGTATGGATAATAGTCCTGTTTGTACTGTTTTTCAAGGTTTTTACTGCTTTTATTTGCTTTAAAATTGCTTTAAACAACTTTAAATGGCTTTATTATGACCTATACTATTAGTTTCCATAACGAAATAATGTTTTCATTTTATTTTGTCATAACTGAGTAAAAATGTATGAATATTAGTCCTATTTGTTTTGTTTCTCCTAATTTTTATTGATATGAATCGTTTAAAATAGTAAATAACAACTTTAAAAGGCTTTATACTATTCGATTTAATTATATTTTGTCATCACTGAGAGAAAATGTATGAATATTAGTCCTGTTTATACTGTTTTTCAAAGTTTTTACTTATTTTATTTGCTTTAAAATTGCTTTAAACAACTTTAAATGGCTTATATTTGACTTATACTAGTAGTTTCCATAACAAAATAATGTTTTCATTTTATTTTGTCATCACTGAAAGAAAATGTATGAATATTAGTCCTATTTGTACTGTTTCTCCTAATTTTTTATGATTTGAATCGTTTAAAATAGTAAATAACAACTTTAAAAGGCTTTATAATATTCGATTTAATTATATTTTGTCATCAAAGAGAGAAAATGTATGAATATTAGTCCTATTTGTACTGTTTTTCAAGGTTTTTACTGATTTTATTTGCTTTGAAATTGCTTTAAACAACTTTAAATGGCATTATTATGACTTATACTATTAGTTTCCATAACGAAATAATGTTTTCATTTAATTTTGTCATCGCTGAGAGAAAATGTATGAATATTAGTCCTCTTTATACTGTTTTTCAAGGTTTTTACTTATTTTATTTGCTTTAAAATTGCTTTAAACAACTTTAAATGGCTTTATTATGACCTATACTATTAGTTTCCATAACGAAATAATGTTTTCATTTAATTTTGTCATTACTGAGAGAAAATGTATGAATATTAGTCCTGTTTATACTGTTTTTCAAGGTTTTTACTTATTTTATTTGCTTTAAAATTGCTTAAAACAACTTTAAATGGCTTAAATTTGACATATACTATTAGTTTCCATAACAAAATAATGTTTTCATTTAATTTTGTCATCACTGATTAAAAAAGTATGGATATTAGTCCTGTTTGTACTGTTTTTCAAGGTTTTTACTGATTTTATTTGCTTTGAAATTGCTTTAAACAACTTTAAATGGCTTAAATTTGACTTATACTATTAGTTTCCATAACGAAATAATGTTTTCATTTAATTTTGTCATCACTGAGAGAAAATGTATGAATATTAGTCCTGTTTATACTGTTTTTCAAAGTTTTTACTTATTTTATTTGCTTTAAAATTGCTTAAAACAACTTTAAATGGCTTAAATTTGACTTATACTATTAGTTTCCATAACAAAATAATGTTTTCATTTAATTTTGTCATCACTGATTAAAAAAGTATGGATATTAGTCCTGTTTGTACTGTTTTTCAAGGTTTTTACTGATTTTATTTGCTTTGAAATTGCTTTAAACAACTTTAAATGGCTTAAATTTGACTTATACTATTAGTTTCCATAACGAAATAATGTTTTCATTTAATTTTGTCATCACTGAGAGAAAATGTATGAATATTAGTCCTGTTTATACTGTTTTTCAAGGTTTTTACTTATTTTATTTGCTTTAAAATTGCTTTAAACAACTTTAAATGGCTTTATTATGACCTATGCTATTAGTTTCCATAACGAAATAATGTTTTCATTTAATTTTGTCATCACTGAGTAAAAATGTATGAATATTAGTCCTATTTGTTTTGTTTCTCCTAATTTTTATTGATATGAATCGTTTAAAATAGTAAATAACAACTTTAAAAGGCTTTATACTATTCGATTTAATTATATTTTGTCATCACTGAGAGAAAATGTATGAATATTAGTCCTGTTTATACTGTTTTTCAAAGTTTTTACTTATTTTATTTGCTTTAAAATTGCTTTAAACAACTTTAAATGGCTTATATTTGACTTATACTAGTAGTTTCCATAACAAAATAATGTTTTCATTTTATTTTGTCATCACTGAAAGAAAATGTATGAATATTAGTCCTATTTGTACTGTTTCTCCTAATTTTTTATGATTTGAATCGTTTAAAATAGTAAATAACAACTTTAAAAGGCTTTATAATATTCGATTTAATTATATTTTGTCATCAAAGAGAGAAAATGTATGAATATTAGTCCTATTTGTACTGTTTTTCAAGGTTTTTACTGATTTTATTTGCTTTGAAATTGCTTTAAACAACTTTAAATGGCATTATTATGACTTATACTATTAGTTTCCATAACGAAATAATGTTTTCATTTAATTTTGTCATCGCTGAGAGAAAATGTATGAATATTAGTCCTCTTTATACTGTTTTTCAAGGTTTTTACTTATTTTATTTGCTTTAAAATTGCTTTAAACAACTTTAAATGGCTTTATTATGACCTATACTATTAGTTTCCATAACGAAATAATGTTTTCATTTAATTTTGTCATTACTGAGAGAAAATGTATGAATATTAGTCCTGTTTATACTGTTTTTCAAGGTTTTTACTTATTTTATTTGCTTTAAAATTGCTTAAAACAACTTTAAATGGCTTAAATTTGACATATACTATTAGTTTCCATAACAAAATAATGTTTTCATTTAATTTTGTCATCACTGATTAAAAAAGTATGGATATTAGTCCTGTTTGTACTGTTTTTCAAGGTTTTTACTGATTTTATTTGCTTTGAAATTGCTTTAAACAACTTTAAATGGCTTAAATTTGACTTATACTATTAGTTTCCATAACGAAATAATGTTTTCATTTAATTTTGTCATCACTGAGAGAAAATGTATGAATATTAGTCCTGTTTATACTGTTTTTCAAAGTTTTTACTTATTTTATTTGCTTTAAAATTGCTTAAAACAACTTTAAATGGCTTAAATTTGACTTATACTATTAGTTTCCATAACAAAATAATGTTTTCATTTAATTTTGTCATCACTGATTAAAAAAGTATGGATATTAGTCCTGTTTGTACTGTTTTTCAAGGTTTTTACTGATTTTATTTGCTTTGAAATTGCTTTAAACAACTTTAAATGGCTTAAATTTGACTTATACTATTAGTTTCCATAACGAAATAATGTTTTCATTTAATTTTGTCATCACTGAGAGAAAATGTATGAATATTAGTCCTGTTTATACTGTTTTTCAAGGTTTTTACTTATTTTATTTGCTTTAAAATTGCTTTAAACAACTTTAAATGGCTTTATTATGACCTATGCTATTAGTTTCCATAACGAAATAATGTTTTCATTTAATTTTGTCATCACTGAGTAAAAATGTATGAATATTAGTCCTATTTGTACTGTTTCTCCTAATTTTTATTGATTTGAATCGTTTAAAATAGTAAAAAACAACTTTAAAAGGCTTTATACTATTCGATTTAATTATATTTTGTCATCACTGAGAGAAAATGTATGAATATTAGTCCTGTTTATACTGTTTTTCAAAGTTTTTACTTATTTTATTTGCTTTAAAATTGCTTTAAACAACTTTAAATGGCTTAAATTTGACTTATACTATTAGTTTCCATAACAAAATAATGTTTTCATTTAATTTTGTCATCACTGAGAGAAAATGTATGAATATTAGTCCTATTTGTACTGTTTTACAAGGTTTTTACTGATTTTATTTGCTTTAAAATTGCTTTAAACAACTTTAAATGGCTTAAATTTGACTTATACTATTAGTTTCCATAACAAAATAATGTTTTCATTTAATTTTGTCATCACTGAGTAAAAATGTATGAATATTAGTCCTATTTGTACTGTTTCTTCTAATTTTTATTGATTTGAATCGTTTAAAATAGTAAATAACAACTTTAAAAGGCTTTATACTATTCGATTTAATTATATTTTGACATCACTGAGAGAAAATTTATGAATATTAGTCCTGTTTATACTGTTTTTCAAAGTTTTTACTTATTTTATTTGCTTTAAAATTGCTTTAAACAACTTTAAATGGCCTAAATTTGACTTATACTATTAGTTTCCATAACAAAATAATGTTTTCATTTAATTTTGTCATCACTGAGTAAAAATGTATGGATATTAGTCCTGTTTGTACTGTTTTTCAAGGTTTTTACTTATTTTATTTGCTTTAAAATTGCTTTAAACAACTTTAAATGGCTTTATTATGACCTATACTATTAGTTTCCATAACGAAATAATGTTTTCTTTTAATTTTGTCATCACTGAGTAAAAATGTATGAATATTAGTCCTATTTGTACTGTTTCACCTAATTTTTATTGATTTGAATCGTTTAAAATAGTAAATAACAACTTTAAAAGGCTTTATACTATTCGATTTAATTATATTTTGTCATCACTGAGAAAAAATGTATGAATATTAGTCCTGTTTATACTGTTTTTCAAAGTTTTTACTGATTTTATTTGCTTTAAAATTGCTTTAAACAACTTTATATGGCTTAAATTTGACTTATACTATTAGTTTCCATAACGAAATAATGTTTTCATTTAATTTTGTCATCACTGAGAGAAAATGTATAAATATTAGTCCTGTTTACACTGTTTTTCAAAGTTTTTACTTATTTTATTTGCTTTAAAATTGCTTTAAACAATTTTAAATGGCTTAAATTTGACTTATACTATTAGTTTTCATATTAAAATAATGTTTTCATATAATTTTGTCATCACTGAAAAAAAATGTATGGATAATAGTCCTGTTTGTACTGTTTTTCAAGGTTTTTACTGCTTTTATTTGCTTTAAAATTGCTTTAAACAACTTTAAATGGCTTTATTATGACCTATACTATTAGTTTCCATAACGAAATAATGTTTTCATTTTATTTTGTCATAACTGAGTAAAAATGTATGAATATTAGTCCTATTTGTTTTGTTTCTCCTAATTTTTATTGATATGAATCGTTTAAAATAGTAAATAACAACTTTAAAAGGCTTTATACTATTCGATTTAATTATATTTTGTCATCACTGAGAGAAAATGTATGAATATTAGTCCTGTTTATACTGTTTTTCAAAGTTTTTACTTATTTTATTTGCTTTAAAATTGCTTTAAACAACTTTAAATGGCTTATATTTGACTTATACTAGTAGTTTCCATAACAAAATAATGTTTTCATTTTATTTTGTCATCACTGAAAGAAAATGTATGAATATTAGTCCTATTTGTACTGTTTCTCCTAATTTTTTATGATTTGAATCGTTTAAAATAGTAAATAACAACTTTAAAAGGCTTTATAATATTCGATTTAATTATATTTTGTCATCAAAGAGAGAAAATGTATGAATATTAGTCCTATTTGTACTGTTTTTCAAGGTTTTTACTGATTTTATTTGCTTTGAAATTGCTTTAAACAACTTTAAATGGCATTATTATGACTTATACTATTAGTTTCCATAACGAAATAATGTTTTCATTTAATTTTGTCATCGCTGAGAGAAAATGTATGAATATTAGTCCTCTTTATACTGTTTTTCAAGGTTTTTACTTATTTTATTTGCTTTAAAATTGCTTTAAACAACTTTAAATGGCTTTATTATGACCTATACTATTAGTTTCCATAACGAAATAATGTTTTCATTTAATTTTGTCATTACTGAGAGAAAATGTATGAATATTAGTCCTGTTTATACTGTTTTTCAAGGTTTTTACTTATTTTATTTGCTTTAAAATTGCTTAAAACAACTTTAAATGGCTTAAATTTGACATATACTATTAGTTTCCATAACAAAATAATGTTTTCATTTAATTTTGTCATCACTGATTAAAAAAGTATGGATATTAGTCCTGTTTGTACTGTTTTTCAAGGTTTTTACTGATTTTATTTGCTTTGAAATTGCTTTAAACAACTTTAAATGGCTTAAATTTGACTTATACTATTAGTTTCCATAACGAAATAATGTTTTCATTTAATTTTGTCATCACTGAGAGAAAATGTATGAATATTAGTCCTGTTTATACTGTTTTTCAAAGTTTTTACTTATTTTATTTGCTTTAAAATTGCTTAAAACAACTCTAAATGGCTTAAATTTGACTTATACTATTAGTTTCCATAACAAAATAATGTTTTCATTTAATTTTGTCATCACTGATTAAAAAAGTATGGATATTAGTCCTGTTTGTACTGTTTTTCAAGGTTTTTACTGATTTTATTTGCTTTGAAATTGCTTTAAACAACTTTAAATGGCTTAAATTTGACTTATACTATTAGTTTCCATAACGAAATAATGTTTTCATTTAATTTTGTCATCACTGAGAGAAAATGTATGAATATTAGTCCTGTTTATACTGTTTTTCAAGGTTTTTACTTATTTTATTTGCTTTAAAATTGCTTTAAACAACTTTAAATGGCTTTATTATGACCTATGCTATTAGTTTCTATAACGAAATAATGTTTTCATTTAATTTTGTCATCACTGAGTAAAAATGTATGAATATTAGTCCTATTTGTACTGTTTCTCCTAATTTTTATTGATTTGAATCGTTTAAAATAGTAAATAACAACTTTAAAAGGCTTTATACTATTCGATTTAATTATATTTTGTCATCACTGAGAGAAAATGTATGAATATTAGTCCTGTTTATACTGTTTTTCAAAGTTTTTACTTATTTTATTTGCTTTAAAATTGCTTTAAACAACTTTAAATGGCTTAAATTTGACTTATACTATTAGTTTCCATAACAAAATAATGTTTTCATTTAATTTTGTCATCACTGAGAGAAAATGTATGAATATTAGTCCTATTTGTACTGTTTTACAAGGTTTTTACTGATTTTATTTGCTTTAAAATTGCTTTAAACAACTTTAAATGGCTTAAATTTGACTTATACTATTAGTTTCCATAACAAAATAATGTTTTCATTTAATTTTGTCATCACTGAGTAAAAATGTATGAATATTAGTCCTATTTGTACTGTTTCTTCTAATTTTTATTGATTTGAATCGTTTAAAATAGTAAATAACAACTTTAAAAGGCTTTATACTATTCGATTTAATTATATTTTGACATCACTGAGAGAAAATTTATGAATATTAGTCCTGTTTATACTGTTTTTCAAAGTTTTTACTTATTTTATTTGCTTTAAAATTGCTTTAAACAACTTTAAATGGCCTAAATTTGACTTATACTATTAGTTTCCATAACAAAATAATGTTTTCATTTAATTTTGTCATCACTGAGTAAAAATGTATGGATATTAGTCCTGTTTGTACTGTTTTTCAAGGTTTTTACTTATTTTATTTGCTTTAAAATTGCTTTAAACAACTTTAAATGGCTTTATTATGACCTATACTATTAGTTTCCATAACGAAATAATGTTTTCTTTTAATTTTGTCATCACTGAGTAAAAATGTATGAATATTAGTCCTATTTGTACTGTTTCACCTAATTTTTATTGATTTGAATCGTTTAAAATAGTAAATAACAACTTTAAAAGGCTTTATACTATTCGATTTAATTATATTTTGTCATCACTGAGAAAAAATGTATGAATATTAGTCCTGTTTATACTGTTTTTCAAAGTTTTTACTTATTTTATTTGCTTTAAAATTGCTTTAAACAACTTTAAATGGCTTAAATTTGACTTATACTATTAGTTTCCATAACAAAATAATGTTTTCATTTAATTTTGTCATCACTGAGTAAAAATGTATGGATATTATTCCTGTTTGTACTGTTTTTCAAGGTTTTTACTGATTTTATTTGCTTTAAAATTGCTTTAAACTTCTTTAAATGGCATTATTATGACTTATACTATTAAATTCCATAACGAAATAATGTTTTCATTTAATTTTGTCATCACTGAGAGGAAATGTATAAATATTAGTCCTGCTTATACTGTTTTTTAAAGTTTTTACTTATTTTATTTGCTTTGAAATTGCTTTAAACTTCTTTAAATGGCATTATTATGACTTATACTATAAGTTTCCATAACAAAATAATGTTTTCATTTAATTTTGTCATCACTGAGTAAAAATGTATGAATATTAGTCCTATTTGTACTGTTTCTTCTAATTTTTATTTATTTGAATCGTTTAAAATAGTAAATAACAACTTTAAAAGGCTTTATACTATTCGATTTAATTATATTTTGACATCACTGAGAGAAAATTTATGAATATTAGTCCTGTTTATACTGTTTTTCAAAGTTTTTACTTATTTTATTTGCTTTAAAATTGCTTAAAACAACTTTAAATGGCTTAAATTTGACTTATACTATTAGTTTCCATAACAAAATAATGTTTTCATTTAATTTTGTCATCACTGAGTAAAAATGTATGGATATTAGTCCTGTTTGTACTGTTTTTCAAGGTTTTTACTGATTTTATTTGCTTTGAAAATGCTTTAAACAATTTTAAATGGCATTATTATGACTTATACTATTAGTTTCAATAACGAAATAATGTTTTCATTTAATTTTGTCATCACTGAGAGAAAATGTATGAATATTAGTCCTATTTGTATTGTTTTTCTTAGTTTTTATTGATTTGATTCGTTTAAAATAGTAAATAACAACTTTAAAAGGCTTTATACTATTCGATTTAATTATATTTTGACATCACTGAAAGAAAATGTTTGAATATTAGTCCTGTTTATACTGTTTTTCAAAGTTTTTACTGATTTTATTTGCTTTAAAATTGCTTAAAACAACTTTAAATGGCTTAAATTTGACTTATACTATTAGTTTCCATAACAAAATAATGTTTTCATTTAATTTTGTCATCACTGAGTAAAAATGTATGGATATTAGTCCTGTTTGTACTATTTTTCAAGGTTTTTACTGATTTTATTTGCTTTGAAAATGCTTTAAACAATTTTAAATGGCATTATTATGACTTATACTATTAGTTTCCATAACGAAATAATGTTTTCAATTAATTTTGTCATCACTGAGAGAAAATGTATGAATATTAGTCCTATTTGTACTGTTTCTTCTAAGTTTTATTTATTTGAATCGTTTAAAATAGTAAATAACAACTTTAAAAGGCTTTATACTATTCGATTTAATTATATTTTGACATCACTGAGAGAAAATGTATGAATATTAGTCCTGTTTATACTGTTTTTCAAAGTTTTTACTTATTTTATTTGCTTTAAAATTGCTTTAAACAACTTTAAATGGCTTAAATTTGACTTATACTATTAGTTTCCATAACAAAATAATGTTTTCATTTAATTTTGTCATCACTGAGTAAAAATGTATGGATATTAGTCCTGTTTGTACTATTTTTCAAGGTTTTTACTGATTTTATT
Source organism: Ptychoptera albimana (assembly GCA_961205885.1). Taxonomy (NCBI): domain Eukaryota; kingdom Metazoa; phylum Arthropoda; class Insecta; order Diptera; family Ptychopteridae; genus Ptychoptera; species Ptychoptera albimana. The sequence continues at coordinate 65,832 of CAUIKF010000029.1, read as the reverse complement.
TGCTTTTAAAATGCTTTAAACAATTTTAAATGGCATTATTATGACTTATACTATTAGTTTCCATAACGAAATAATGTTTTCATTTAATTTTGTCATCACTGAGAGAAAATGTATGAATATTAGTCATATTTGTACTGTTTCTTCTAATTTTTATTTATTTGAATCGTTTAAAATAGTAAATAACAACTTTAAAAGGCTTTATACTATTCGATTTAATTATATTTTGACATCACTGAGAGAAAATGTATGAATATTAGTCCTGTTTATACTGTTTTTCAAAGTTTTTACTTATTTTATTTGCTTTAAAATTGCTTAAAACAACTTTAAATGGCTTAAATTTGACTTATACTATTAGTTTTCATAACAAAATAATGTTTTCATTTAATTTTGTCATCACTGATTAAAAAAGTATGGATATTAGTCCTGTTTGTACTGTTTTTCAAGGTTTTTACTGATTTTATTTGCTTTGAAATTGCTTTAAACAACTTTAAATGGCTTAAATTTGACTTATACTATTAGTTTCCATAACGAAATAATGTTTTCATTTAATTTTGTCATCACTGAGAGAAAATGTATGAATATTAGTCCTGTTTATACTGTTTTTCAAGGTTTTTACTTATTTTATTTGCTTTAAAATTGCTTTAAACAACTTTAAATGGCTTTATTATGACCTATGCTATTAGTTTCCATAACGAAATAATGTTTTCATTTAATTTAGTCATCACTGATTAAAAATGTATGAATATTAGTCCTATTTGTACTGTTTCTCCTAATTTTTATTGATTTGAATCGTTTAAAATAGTAAATAACAACTTTAAAAGGCTTTATACTATTCGATTTAATTATATTTTGTCATCTCTGAGAGAAAATGTATGAATATTAGTCCTGTTTATACTGTTTTTCAAAGTTTTTACTTATTTTATTTGCTTTAAAATTGCTTTAAACAACTTTAAATGGCTTAAATTTGACTTATACTATTAGTTTCCATAACAAAATAATGTTTTCATTTAATTTTGTCATCACTGAGAGAAAATGTATGAATATTAGTCCTATTTGTACTGTTTTACAAGGTTTTTACTGATTTTATTTGCTTTAAAATTGCTTTAAACAACTTTAAATGGCTTAAATTTGACTTATACTATTAGTTTCCATAACAAAATAATGTTTTCATTTAATTTTGTCATCACTGAGTAAAAATGTATGAATATTAGTCCTATTTGTACTGTTTCTTCTAATTTTTATTGATTTGAATCGTTTAAAATAGTAAATAACAACTTTAAAAGGCTTTATACTATTCGATTTAATTATATTTTGACATCACTGAGAGAAAATTTATGAATATTAGTCCTGTTTATACTGTTTTTCAAAGTTTTTACTTATTTTATTTGCTTTAAAATTGCTTTAAACAACTTTAAATGGCCTAAATTTGACTTATACTATTAGTTTCCATAACAAAATAATGTTTTCATTTAATTTTGTCATCACTGAGTAAAAATGTATGGATATTAGTCCTGTTTGTACTGTTTTTCAAGGTTTTTACTTATTTTATTTGCTTTAAAATTGCTTTAAACAACTTTAAATGGCTTTATTATGACCTATACTATTAGTTTCCATAACGAAATAATGTTTTCATTTAATTTTGTCATCACTGAGTAAAAATGTATGAATATTAGTCCTATTTGTACTGTTTCACCTAATTTTTATTGATTTGAATCGTTTAAAATAGTAAATAACAACTTTAAAAGGCTTTATACTATTCGATTTAATTATATTTTGTCATCACTGAGAGAAAATGTATGAATAGTACTCCTATTTGTACTGTTTTTCTTAGTTTTTATTGATTTGAATCGTTTAAAATAGTAAATAACAACTTTAAAAGGCTTTATACTATTCGATTTAATTATATTTTGTCATCACTGAGAACAAATGTATGAATATTAGTCCTGTTTATACTGTTTTTCAAAGTTTTTACTTATTTTATTTGCTTTAAAATTGCTTTAAACAACTTTAAATGGCTTAAATTTGACTTATACTATTAGTTTCCATAACAAAATAATGTTTTCATTTAATTTTGTCATCACTGAGTAAAAATGTATGGATATTATTCCTGTTTGTACTGTTTTTCAAGGTTTTTACTGATTTTATTTGCTTTAAAATTGCTTTAAACTTCTTTAAATGGCATTATTATGACTTATACTATTAAATTCCATAACGAAATAATGTTTTCATTTAATTTTGTCATCACTGAGAGGAAATGTATAAATATTAGTCCTGCTTATACTGTTTTTTAAAGTTTTTACTTATTTTATTTGCTTTAAAATTGCTTTAAACTTCTTTAAATGGCATTATTATGACTTATACTATAAGTTTCCATAACAAAATTATGTTTTCATTTAATTTTGTCATCACTGAGTAAAAATGTATGAATATTAGTCCTATTTGTACTGTTTCTTCTAATTTTTATTTATTTGAATCGTTTAAAATAGTAAATAACAACTTTAAAAGGCTTTATACTATTCGATTTAATTATATTTTGACATCACTGAGAGAAAATTTATGAATATTAGTCCTGTTTATACTGTTTTTCAAAGTTTTTACTTATTTTATTTGCTTTAAAATTGCTTAAAACAACTTTAAATGGCTTAAATTTGACTTATACTATTAGTTTCCATAACAAAATAATGTTTTCATTTAATTTTGTCATCACTGAGTAAAAATGTATGGATATTAGTCCTGTTTGTACTGTTTTTCAAGGTTTTTACTGATTTTATTTGCTTTGAAAATGCTTTAAACAATTTTAAATGGCATTATTATGACTTATACTATTAGTTTCAATAACGAAATAATGTTTTCATTTAATTTTGTCATCACTGAGAGAAAATGTATGAATATTAGTCCTATTTGTATTGTTTTTCTTAGTTTTTATTGATTTGATTCGTTTAAAATAGTAAATAACAACTTTAAAAGGCTTTATACTATTCGATTTAATTATATTTTGACATCACTGAAAGAAAATGTTTGAATATTAGTCCTGTTTATACTGTTTTTCAAAGTTTTTACTGATTTTATTTGCTTTAAAATTGCTTAAAACAACTTTAAATGGCTTAAATTTGACTTATACTATTAATTTCCATAACAAAATAATGTTTTCATTTAATTTTGTCATCACTGAGTAAAAATGTATGGATATTAGTCCTGTTTGTACTATTTTTCAAGGTTTTTACTGATTTTATTTGCTTTGAAAATGCTTTAAACAATTTTAAATGGCATTATTATGACTTATACTATTAGTTTCCATAACGAAATAATGTTTTCATTTAATTTTGTCATCACTGAGAGAAAATGTATGAATATTAGTCCTATTTGTACTGTTTCTTCTAATTTTTATTTATTTGAATCGTTTAAAATAGTTAATAACAACTTTAAAAGGCTTTATACTATTCGATTTAATTATATTTTGACATCACTGAGAGAAAATGTATGAATATTAGTCCTGTTTATACTGTTTTTCAAAGTTTTTACTTATTTTATTTGCTTTAAAATTGCTTTAAACAACTTTAAATGGCTTAAATTTGACTAATACTATTAGTTTCCATAACAAAATAATGTTTTCATTTAATTTTGTCATCACTGAGTAAAAATGTATGGATATTAGTCCTGTTTGTACTATTTTTCAAGGTTTTTACTGATTTTATTTGCTTTGAAAATGCTTTAAACAATTTTAAATGGCATTATTATGACTTATACTATTAGTTTCCATAACGAAATAATGTTTTCATTTAATTTTGTCATCACTGAGAGAAAATGTATGAATATTAGTCCTATTTGTACTGTTTCTTCTAATTTTTATTTATTTGAATCGTTTAAAATAGTAAATAACAACTTTAAAAGGCTTTATACTATTCGATTTAATTATATTTTGACATCACTGAGAGAAAATGTATGAATATAAGTCCTGTTTATACTGTTTTTCAAAGTTTTTACTTATTTTATTTGCTTTAAACAACTTTAAATGGCTTAAATTTGACTTGTACTATTAGTTTCCATAACAAAATAATGTTTTCATTTAATTTTGTCATCACTGAGGAAAAATGTATGGATATTAGTCCTGTTTGTACTGTTTTTCAAGGTTTTTACTGATTTTATTTGCTTTGAAAATGCTTTAAACAATTTTAAATGGCATTATTATGACTTATACTATTAGTTTCCAAAACGAAATAATGTTTTCATTTAATTTTGTCATCAATGAGAGAAAATGTATGAATATTAGTCCTATTTGTACTGTTTCTTCTAATTTTTATTTATTTGAATCGTTTAAAATAGTAAATAACAACTTTAAAAGGCTTTATACTATTCGATTTAATTATATTTTGACATCACTGAGAGAAAATGTATGAATATTAGTCCTGTTTATACTGTTTTTCAAAGTTTTTACTTATTTTATTTGCTTTAAAATTGCTTAAAACAACTTTAAATGGCTTAAATTTGACTTATACTATTAGTTTCCATAACAAAATAATGTTTTCATTTAATTTTGTCATCACTGATTAAAAAAGTATGGATATTAGTCCTGTTTGTACTGTTTTTCAAGGTTTTTACTGATGCTATTTGCTTTGAAATTGCTTTAAACAACTTTAAATGGCTTAAATTTGACTTATACTATTAGTTTCTATAACGAAATAATGTTTTCATTTAATTTTGTCATCACTGAGAGAAAATGTATGAATATTAGTCCTGTTTATACTGTTTTTCAAGGTCTTTACTTATTTTATTTGCTTTAAAAATGCTTTAAACAATTTTAAATGGCTTTATTATGACCTATGCTATTAGTTTCCATAACGAAATAATGTTTTCATTTAATTTAGTCATCACTGATTAAAAATGTATGAATATTAGTCCTATTTGTACTGTTTCTCCTAATTTTTATTGATTTGAATCGTTTAAAATAGTAAATAACAACTTTAAAAGGCTTTATACTATTCGATTTAATTATATTTTGTCATCACTGAGAGAAAATGTATGAATATTAGTCCTGTTTATACTGTTTTTCAAAGTTTTTACTTATTTTATTTGCTTTAAAATTGCTTTAAACAATTTTAAATGGCTTAAATTTGACTTATACTATTAGTTTCCATAACAAAATAATGTTTTCATTTAATTTTGTCATCACTGAGAGAAAATGTATGAATATTAGTCCTATTTGTACTGTTTTACAAGGTTTTTACTGATTTTATTTGCTTTAAAATTGCTTTAAACAACTTTAAATGGCTTAAATTTGACTTATACTATTAGTTTCCATAACAAAATAATGTTTTCATTTAATTTTGTCATCACTGAGTAAAAATGTATGAATATTAGTCCTATTTGTACTGTTTCTCCTAATTTTTATTGATATGAATCGTTTAAAATAGTAAATAACAACTTTAAAAGGCTTTATACTATTCGATTTAATTATATTTTGACATCACTGAGAGAAAATTTATGAATATTAGTCCTGTTTATACTGTTTTTCAAAGTTTTTACTTATTTTATTTGCTTTAAAATTGCTTTAAACAACTTTAAATGGCCTAAATTTGACTTATACTATTAGTTTCCATAACAAAATAATGTTTTCATTTAATTTTGTCATCACTGAGTAAAAATGTATGGATATTAGTCCTGTTTGTACTGTTTTTCAAGGTTTTTACTTATTTTATTTGCTTTAAAATTGCTTTAAACACTTTAAATGGCTTTATTATGACCTATACTATTAGTTTCCATAACGAAATAATGTTTTCATTTAATTTTGTCATCACTGAGTAAAAATGTATGAATATTAGTCCTATTTGTACTGTTTCTCCTAATTTTTATTGATTTGAATCGTTTAAAATAGTAAATAACAACTTTAAAAGGCTTTATACTATTCGATTTAATTATATTTTGTCATCACTGAGGGAAAATGTATGAATATTAGTCTTGTTTATACTGTTTTTCAAAGTTTTTACTTATTTTATTTGCTTTAAAATTGCTTTTAACAACTTTAAATGGCTTAAATTTGACTTATACTATTAGTTTCCATAACAAAATAATGTTTTCATTTAATTTTGTCATCACTGAGAGAAAATGTATGAATATTAGTCCTGTTTATACTGTTTTTCAAGGTTTTTACTTATTTTATTTGCTTTAAAATTGCTTTTAACAACTTTAAATGGCTTAAATTTGACTTATACTATTAGTTTCCATAACAAAATAATGTTTTCATTTAATTTTGTCATCACTGAGTAAAAATGTATGAATATTAGTCCTATTTGTACTGTTTCTTCTAATTTTTATTGATTTGAATCGTTTAAAATAGTAAATAACAACTTTAAAAGGCTTTATACTATTCGATTTAATTATATTTTGACATCACTGAGAGAAAATTTATGAATATTAGTCCTGTTTATACTGTTTTTCAAAGTTTTACTTATTTTATTTGCTTTAAAATTGCTTTAAACAACTTTAAATGGCCTAAATTTGACTTATACTATTAGTTTCCATAACAAAATAATGTTTTCATTTAATTTTGTCATCACTGGGAGAAAATGTATGAATATTAGTCCTATTTGTACTGTTTTACAAGGTTTTTACTGATTTTATTTGCTTTAAAATTGCTTTAAACAACTTTAAATGGCTTAAATTTGACTTATACTATTAGTTTCCATAACAAAATAATGTTTTCATTTAATTTTGTCATCACTGAGTAAAAATGTATGAATATTAGTCCTATTTGTACTGTTTCTTCTAATTTTTATTGATTTGAATCGTTTAAAATAGTAAATAACAACTTTAAAAGGCTTTATACTATTCGATTTAATTATATTTTGTCATCACTGAGAGAAAATGTATGAATATTAGTCCTGTTTATACTGTTTTTCAAAGTTTTTACTTATTTTATTTGCTTTAAAATTGCTTTAAACAACTTTAAATGGCTTAAATTTGACTTATACTATTAGTTTCCATAACAAAATAATGTTTTCATTTAATTTTGTCATCACTGAGAGAAAATGTATGAATATTAGTCCTATTTGTACTGTTTTACAAGGTTTTTACTGATTTTATTTGCTTTAAAATTGCTTTAAACAACTTTAAATGGCTTAAATTTGACTTATACTATTAGTTTCCATAACAAAATAATGTTTTCATTTAATTTTGTCATCACTGAGTAAAAATGTATGAATATTAGTCCTATTTGTACTGTTTCTTCTAATTTTTATTGATTTGAATCGTTTAAAATAGTAAATAACAACTTTAAAAGGCTTTATACTATTCGATTTAATTATATTTTGACATCACTGAGAGAAAATTTATGAATATTAGTCCTGTTTATACTGTTTTTCAAAGTTTTTACTTATTTTATTTGCTTTAAAATTGCTTTAAACAACTTTAAATGGCCTAAATTTGACTTATACTATTAGTTTCCATAACAAAATAATGTTTTCATTTAATTTTGTCATCACTGAGTAAAAATGTATGGATATTAGTCCTGTTTGTACTGTTTTTCAAGGTTTTTACTTATTTTATTTGCTTTAAAATTGCTTTAAACAACTTTAAATGGCTTTATTATGACCTATACTATTAGTTTCCATAACGAAATAATGTTTTCATTTAATTTTGTCATCACTGAGTAAAAATGTATGAATATTAGTCCTATTTGTACTGTTTCTCCTAATTTTTATTGATTTGAATCGTTTAAAATAGTAAATAACAACTTTAAAAGGCTTTATACTATTCGATTTAATTATATTTTGTCATCACTGAGAGAAAATGTATGAATATTAGTCCTGTTTATACTGTTTTTCAAAGTTTTTACTTATTTTATTTGCTTTAAAATTGCTTTAAACAACTTTAAATGGCTTAAATTTGACTTATACTATTAGTTTCCATAACAAAATAATGTTTTCATTTAATTTTGTCATCACTGAGTAAAAATGTATGAATATTAGTCCTATTTGTACTGTTTCTTCTAATTTTTATTGATTTGAATCGTTTAAAATAGTAAATAACAACTTTAAAAGGCTTTATACTATTCGATTTAATTATATTTTGACATCACTGAGAGAAAATTTATGAATATTAGTCCTGTTTATACTGTTTTTCAATGTTTTTACTTATTTTATTTGCTTTAAAATTGCTTTAAACAACTTTAAATGGCCTAAATTTGACTTATACTATTAGTTTCCATAACAAAATAATGTTTTCATTTAATTTTGTCATCACTGAGTAAAAATGTATGGATATTAGTCCTGTTTGTACTGTTTTTCAAGGTTTTTACTTATTTTATTTGCTTTAAAATTGCTTTAAACAACTTTAAATGGCTTTATTATGACCTATACTATTAGTTTCCATAACGAAATAATGTTTTCATTTAATTTTGTCATCACTGAGTAAAAATGTATGAATATTAGTCCTATTTGTACTGTTTCACCTAATTTTTATTGATTTGAATCGTTTAAAATAGTAAATAACAACTTTAAAAGGCTTTATACTATTCGATTTAATTATATTTTGTCATCACTGAGAGAAAATTTATGAATAGTACTCCTATTTGTACTGTTTTTCTTAGTTTTTATTGATTTGAATTGTTTAAAATAGTAAATAACAACTTTAAAAGGCTTTATACTATTCGATTTAATTATATTTTGTCATCAAAGAGAGAAAATGTATGAATATTAGTTCTATTTGTACTGTTTCTCTTAGTTTTTATTGATTTGAATCGTTTAAAATAGTAAATAACAACTTTAAAAGACTTTATACTATTCGATTTAATTATATTTTGTCATCACTGAGAAAAAATGTATGAATATTAGTCCTGTTTATACTGTTTTTCAAAGTTTTTACTTATTTTATTTGCTTTAAAATTGCTTTAAACAACTTTAAATGGCTTAAATTTGACTTATACTATTAGTTTCCATAACAAAATAATGTTTTCATTTAATTTTGTCATCACTGAGTAAAAATGTATGGATATTATTCCTGTTTGTACTGTTTTTCAAGGTTTTTACTGATTTTATTTGCTTTAAAATTGCTTTAAACTTCTTTAAATGGCATTATTATGACTTATACTATTAAATTCCATAACGAAATAATGTTTTCATTTAATTTTGTCATCACTGAGAGGAAATGTATAAATATTAGTCCTGCTTATACTGTTTTTTAAAGTTTTTACTTATTTTATTTGCTTTAAAATTGCTTTAAACTTCTTTAAATGGCATTATTATTACTTATACTATAAGTTTCCATAACAAAATAATGTTTTCATTTAATTTCGTCATCACTGAGTAAAAATGTATGAATATTAGTCCTATTTGTACTGTTTCTTCTAATTTTTATTTATTTGAATCGTTTAAAATAGTAAATAACAACTTTAAAAGGCTTTATACTATTCGATTTAATTATATTTTGACATCACTGAGAGAAAATTTATGAATATTAGTCCTGTTTATACTGTTTTTCAAAGTTTTTACTTATTTTATTTGCTTTAAAATTGCTTAAAACAACTTTAAATGGCTTAAATTTGACTTATACTATTAGTTTCCATAACAAAATAATGTTTTCATTTAATTTTGTCATCACTGAGTAAAAATGTATGGATATTAGTCCTGTTTGTACTGTTTTTCAAGGTTTTTACTGATTTTATTTGCTTTGAAAATGCTTTAAACAATTTTAAATGGCATTATTATGACTTATACTATTAGTTTCAATAACGAAATAATGTTTTCATTTAATTTTGTCATCACTGAGAGAAAATGTATGAATATTAGTCCTATTTGTATTGTTTTTCTTAGTTTTTATTGATTTGATTCGTTTAAAATAGTAAATAACAACTTTAAAAGGCTTTATACTATTCGATTTAATTATATTTTGACATCACTGAGAGAAAATGTATGAATATTAGTCCTGTTTATACTGTTTTTCAAAGTTTTTACTTATTTCATTTGCTTTAAAATTGCTTAAAACAACTTTAAATGGCTTAAATTTGACTTATACTATTAGTTTCCATAACAAAATAATGTTTTCATTTAATTTTGTCATCACTGAGTAAAAATGTATGGATATTAGTCCTGTTTGTACTATTTTTCAAGGTTTTTACTGATTTTATTTGCTTTGAAAATGCTTTAAACAATTTTAAATGGCATTATTATGACTTATACTATTAGTTTCCATAACGAAATAATGTTTTCATTTAATTTTGTCATCACTGAGAGAAAATGTATGAATATTAGTCCTATTTGTACTGTTTCTTCTAATTTTTATTTATTTGAATCGTTTAAAATAGTAAATAACAACTTTAAAAGGCTTTATACTATTCGATTTAATTATATTTTGACATCACTGAGAGAAAATGTATGAATATTAGTCCTGTTTATACTGTTTTTCAAAGTTTTTACTTATTTTATTTGCTTTAAAATTGCTTTAAACAACTTTAAATGGCTTAAATTTGACTTGTACTATTAGTTTCCATAACAAAATAATGTTTTCATTTAATTTTGTCATCACTGAGGAAAAATGTATGGATATTAGTCCTGTTTGTACTGTTTTTCAAGGTTTTTACTGATTTTATTTGCTTTGAAAATGCTTTAAACAATTTTAAATGGCATTATTATGACTTATACTATTAGTTTCCAAAACGAAATAATGTTTTCATTTAATTTTGTCATCACTGAGAGAAAATGTATGAATATTAGTCATATTTGTACTGTTTCTTCTAATTTTTATTTATTTGAATCGTTTAAAATAGTAAATAACAACTTTAAAAGGCTTTATACTATTCGATTTAATTATATTTTGACATCACTGAGAGAAAATGTATGAATATTAGTCCTGTTTATACTGTTTTTCAAAGTTTTTACTTATTTTATTTGCTTTAAAATTGCTTAAAACAACTTTAAATGGCTTAAATTTGACTTATACTATTAGTTTCCATAACGAAATAATGTTTTCATTTAATTTTGTCATCACTGAGAGAAAATGTATGAATATTAGTCCTGTTTATACTGTTTTTCAAGGTTTTTACTTATTTTATTTGCTTTAAAATTGCTTTAAACAACTTTAAATGGCTTTATTATGACCTATGCTATTAGTTTCCATAACGAAATAATGTTTTCATTTAATTTAGTCATCACTGATTAAAAATGTATGAATATTAGTCCTATTTGTACTGTTTCTCCTAATTTTTATTGATTTGAATCGTTTAAAATAGTAAATAACAACTTTAAAAGGCTTTATACTATTCGATTTAATTATATTTTGTCATCACTGAGAGAAAATGTATGAATATTAGTCCTGTTTATACTGTTTTTCAAAGTTTTTACTTATTTTATTTGCTTTAAACTTGCTTTAAACAACTTTAAATGGCTTAAATTTGACTTATACTATTAGTTTCCATAACAAAATAATGTTTTCATTTAATTTTGTCATCACTGAGAGAAAATGTATGAATATTAGTCCTATTTGTACTGTTTTACAAGGTTTTTACTGATTTTATTTGCTTTAAAATTGCTTTAAACAACTTTAAATGGCTTAAATTTGACTTATACTATTAGTTTCCATAACAAAATAATGTTTTCATTTAATTTTGTCATCACTGAGTAAAAATGTATGAATATTAGTCCTATTTGTACTGTTTCTTCTAATTTTTATTGATTTGAATCGTTTAAAATAGTAAATAACAACTTTAAAAGGCTTTATACTATTCGATTTAATTATATTTTGACATCACTGAGAGAAAATTTATGAATATTAGTCCTGTTTATACTGTTTTTCAAAGTTTTTACTTATTTTATTTGCTTTAAAATTGCTTTAAACAACTTTAAATGGCCTAAATTTGACTTATACTATTAGTTTCCATAACAAAATAATGTTTTCATTTAATTTTGTCATCACTGAGTAAAAATGTATGGATATTAGTCCTGTTTGTACTGTTTTTCAAGGTTTTTACTTATTTTATTTGCTTTAAAATTGCTTTAAACAACTTTAAATGGCTTTATTATGACCTATACTATTAGTTTCCATAACGAAATAATGTTTTCATTTAATTTTGTCATCACTGAGTAAAAATGTATGAATATTAGTCCTATTTGTACTGTTTCACCTAATTTTTATTGATTTGAATCGTTTAAAATAGTAAATAACAACTTTAAAAGGCTTTATACTATTCGATTTAATTATATTTTGTCATCACTGAGAGAAAATGTATGAATAGTACTCCTATTTGTACTGTTTTTCTTAGTTTTTATTGATTTGAATTGTTTAAAATAGTAAATAACAACTTTAAAAGGCTTTATACTATTCGATTTAATTATATTTTGTCATCAAAGAGAGAAAATGTATGAATATTAGTTCTATTTGTACTGTTTCTCTTAGTTTTTATTGATTTGAATCGTTTAAAATAGTAAATAACAACTTTAAAAGGCTTTATACTATTCGATTTAATTATATTTTGTCATCACTGAGAAAAAATGTATGAATATTAGTCCTGTTTATACTGTTTTTCAAAGTTTTTACTTATTTTATTTGCTTTAAAATTGCTTTAAACAACTTTAAATGGCTTAAATTTGACTTATACTATTAGTTTCCATAACAAAATAATGTTTTCATTTAATTTTGTCATCACTGAGTAAAAATGTATGGATATTATTCCTGTTTGTACTGTTTTTCAAGGTTTTTACTGATTTTATTTGCTTTAAAATTGCTTTAAACTTCTTTAAATGGCATTATTATGACTTATACTATTAAATTCCATAACGAAATAATGTTTTCATTTAATTTTGTCATCACTGAGAGGAAATGTATAAATATTAGTCCTGCTTATACTGTTTTTTAAAGTTTTTACTTATTTTATTTGCTTTAAAATTGCTTTAAACTTCTTTAAATGGCATTATTATAACTTATACTATAAGTTTCCATAACAAAATAATGTTTTCATTTAATTTTGTCATCACTGAGTAAAAATGTATGAATATTAGTCCTATTTGTACTGTTTCTTCTAATTTTTATTTATTTGAATCGTTTAAAATAGTAAATAACAACTTTAAAAGGCTTTATACTATTCGATTTAATTATATTTTGACATCACTGAGAGAAAATTTATGAATATTAGTCCTGTTTATACTGTTTTTCAAAGTTTTAACTTATTTTATTTGCTTTAAAATTGCTTAAAACAACTTTAAATGGCTTAAATTTGACTTATACTATTAGTTTCCATAACAAAATAATGTTTTCATTTAATTTTGTCATCACTGAGTAAAAATGTATGGATATTAGTCCTGTTTGTACTGTTTTTCAAGGTTTTTACTGATTTTATTTGCTTTGAAAATGCTTTAAACAATTTTAAATGGCATTATTATGACTTATACTATTAGTTTCAATAACGAAATAATGTTTTCATTTAATTTTGTCATCACTGAGAGAAAATGTATGAATATTAGTCCTATTTGTATTGTTTTTCTTAGTTTTTATTGATTTGATTCGTTTAAAATAGTAAATAACAACTTTAAAAGGCTTTATACTATTCGATTTAATTATATTTTGACATCACTGAAAGAAAATGTTTGAATATTAGTCCTGTTTATACTGTTTTTCAAAGTTTTTACTGATTTTATTTGCTTTAAAATTGCTTAAAACAACTTTAAATGGCTTAAATTTGACTTATACTATTAGTTTCCATAACAAAATAATGTTTTCATTTAATTTTGTCATCACTGAGTAAAAATGTATGGATATTAGTCCTGTTTGTAATATTTTTCAAGGTTTTTACTGATTTTATTTGCTTTGAAAATGCTTTAAACAATTTTAAATGGCATTATTATGACTTATACTATTAGTTTCCATAACGAAATAATGTTTTCATTTAATTTTGTCATCACTGAGAGAAAATGTATGAATATTAGTCCTATTTGTACTGTTTCTTCTAATTTTTATTTATTTGAATCGTTTAAAATAGTAAATAACAACTTTAAAAGGCTTTATACTATTCGATTTAATTATATTTTGACATCACTGAGAGAAAATGTATGAATATTAGCCCTGTTTATACTGTTTTTCAAAGTTTTTACTTATTTTATTTGCTTTAAAATTGCTTTAAACAACTTTAAATGGCTTAAATTTGACTTGTACTATTAGTTTCCATAACAAAATAATGTTTTCATTTAATTTTGTCATCACTGAGGAAAAATGTATGGATATTAGTCCTGTTTGTACTGTTTTTCAAGGTTTTTACTGATTTTATTTGCTTTGAAAATGCTTTAAACAATTTTAAATGGCATTATTATGACTTATACTATTAGTTTCCAAAACGAAATAATGTTTTCATTTAATTTTGTCATCACTGAGAGAAAATGTATAAATATTAGTCCTGTTTACACTGTTTTTCAAAGTTTTTACTTATTTTATTTGCTTTAAAATTGCTTTAAACAACTTTAAATGGCTTTATTCTATTCGATTTAATTATATTTTGTCATCAAAGAGAGAAAATGTATAAATATTAGTCCTATTTGTACTGTTTCTCTTAATTTTTATTTATTTGAATCGTTTAAAATAGTAAATAACAACTTTAAAAGGCTTTATACTATTCGATTTAATTATATTTTGACATCACTGAGAGAAAATGTATGAATATTAGTCCTGTTTATACTGTTTTTCAAAGTTTTTACTTATTTTATTTGCTTTAAAATTGCTTAAAACAACTTTAAATGGCTTAAATTTGACTTATACTATTAGTTTCCATAACAAAATAATGTTTTCATTTAATTTTGTCATCACTGAGTAAAAATGTATGGATATTAGTCCTGTTTGTACTGTTTTTCAAGGTTTTTACTGATTTTATTTGCTTTGAAAATGCTTTAAACAATTTTAAATGGCATTATTATGACTTATACTATTAGTTTCAATAACGAAATAATGTTTTCATTTAATTTTGTCATCACTGAGAGAAAATGTATGAATATTAGTCCTATTTGTATTGTTTTTCTTAGTTTTTATTGATTTGATTCGTTTAAAATAGTAAATAACAACTTTAAAAGGCTTTATACTATTCGATTTAATTATATTTTGACATCACTGAGAGAAAATGTATGAATATTAGTCCTGTTTATACTGTTTTTCAAAGTTTTTACTTATTTTATTTGCTTTAAAATTGCTTAAAACAACTTTAAATGGCTTAAATTTGACTTATACTATTAGTTTCCATAACAAAATAATGTTTTCATTTAATTTTGTCATCACTGAGTAAAAATGTATGGATATTAGTCCTGTTTGTACTATTTTTCAAGGTTTTTACTGATTTTATTTGCTTTGAAAATGCTTTAAACAATTTTAAATGGCATTATTATGACTTATACTATTAGTTTCCATAACGAAATAATGTTTTCATTTAATTTTGTCATCACTGAGAGAAAATGTATGAATATTAGTCCTATTTGTACTGTTTCTTCTAATTTTTATTTATTTGAATCGTTTAAAATAGTAAATAACAACTTTAAAAGGCTTTATACTATTCGATTTAATTATATTTTGACATCACTGAGAGAAAATGTATGAATATTAGTCCTGTTTATACTGTTTTTCAAAGTTTTTACTTATTTTATTTGCTTTAAAATTGCTTTAAACAACTTTAAATGGCTTAAATTTGACTTGTACTATTAGTTTCCATAACAAAATAATGTTTTCATTTAATTTTGTCATCACTGAGGAAAAATGTATGGATATTAGTCCTGTTTGTACTGTTTTTCAAGGTTTTTACTGATTTTATTTGCTTTGAAAATGCTTTAAACAATTTTAAATGGCATTATTATGACTTATACTATTAGTTTCCAAAACGAAATAATGTTTTCATTTAATTTTGTCATCACTGAGAGAAAATGTATGAATATTAGTCATATTTGTACTGTTTCTTCTAATTTTTATTTATTTGAATCGTTTAAAATAGTAAATAACAACTTTAAAAGGCTTTATACTATTCGATTTAATTATATTTTGACATCACTGAGAGAAAATGTATGAATATTAGTCCTGTTTATACTGTTTTTCAAAGTTTTTACTTATTTTATTTGCTTTAAATTTGCTTAAAACAACTTTAAATGGCTTAAATTTGACTTATACTATTAGTTTCCATAACGAAATAATGTTTTCATTTAATTTTGTCATCACTGAGAGAAAATGTATGAATATTAGTCCTGTTTATACTGTTTTTCAAGGTTTTTACTTATTTTATTTGCTTTAAAATTGCTTTAAACAACTTTAAATGGCTTAAATTTGACTTGTACTATTAGTTTCCATAACGAAATAATGTTTTCATTTAATTTAGTCATCACTGATTAAAAATGTATGAATATTAGTCCTATTTGTACTGTTTCTCCTAATTTTTATTGATTTGAATCGTTTAAAATAGTAAATAACAACTTTAAAAGGCTTTATACTATTCGATTTAATTATATTTTGTCATCACTGAGAGAAAATGTATGAATATTAGTCCTGTTTATACTGTTTTTCAAAGTTTTTACTTATTTTATTTGCTTTAAACTTGCTTTAAACAACTTTAAATGGCTTAAATTTGACTTATACTATTAGTTTCCATAACAAAATAATGTTTTCATTTAATTTTGTCATCACTGAGAGAAAATGTATGAATATTAGTCCTATTTGTACTGTTTTACAAGGTTTTTACTGATTTTATTTGCTTTAAAATTGCTTTAAACAACTTTAAATGGCTTAAATTTGACTTATACTATTAGTTTCCATAACAAAATAATGTTTTCATTTAATTTTGTCATCACTGAGTAAAAATGTATGAATATTAGTCCTATTTGTACTGTTTCTTCTAATTTTTATTGATTTGAATCGTTTAAAATAGTAAATAACAACTTTAAAAGGCTTTATACTATTCGATTTAATTATATTTTGACATCACTGAGAGAAAATTTATGAATATTAGTCCTGTTTATACTGTTTTTCAAAGTTTTTACTTATTTTATTTGCTTTAAAATTGCTTTAAACAACTTTAAATGGCCTAAATTTGACTTATACTATTAGTTTCCATAACAAAATAATGTTTTCATTTAATTTTGTCATCACTGAGTAAAAATGTATGGATATTAGTCCTGTTTGTACTGTTTTTCAAGGTTTTTACTTATTTTATTTGCTTTAAAATTGCTTTAAACAACTTTAAATGGCTTTATTATGACCTATACTATTAGTTTCCATAACGAAATAATGTTTTCATTTAATTTTGTCATCACTGAGTAAAAATGTATGAATATTAGTCCTATTTGTACTGTTTCACCTAATTTTTATTGATTTGAATCGTTTAAAATAGTAAATAACAACTTTAAAAGGCTTTATACTATTCGATTTAATTATATTTTGTCATCACTGAGAGAAAATGTATGAATAGTACTCCTATTTGTACTGTTTTTCTTAGTTTTTATTGATTTGAATTGTTTAAAATAGTAAATAACAACTTTAAAAGGCTTTATACTATTCGATTTAATTATATTTTGTCATCAAAGAGAGAAAATGTATGAATATTAGTTCTATTTGTACTGTTTCTCTTAGTTTTTATTGATTTGAATCGTTTAAAATAGTAAATAACAACTTTAAAAGGCTTTATACTATTCGATTTAATTATATTTTGTCATCACTGAGAAAAAATGTATGAATATTAGTCCTGTTTATACTGTTTTTCAAAGTTTTTACTTATTTTATTTGCTTTAAAATTGCTTTAAACAACTTTAAATGGCTTAAATTTGACTTATACTATTAGTTTCCATAACAAAATAATGTTTTCATTTAATTTTGTCATCACTGAGTAAAAATGTATGGATATTATTCCTGTTTGTACTGTTTTTCAAGGTTTTTACTGATTTTATTTGCTTTAAAATTGCTTTAAACTTCTTTAAATGGCATTATTATGACTTATACTATTAAATTCCATAACGAAATAATGTTTTCATTTAATTTTGTCATCACTGAGAGGAAATGTATAAATATTAGTCCTGCTTATACTGTTTTTTAAAGTTTTTACTTATTTTATTTGCTTTAAAATTGCTTTAAACTTCTTTAAATGGCATTATTATAACTTATACTATAAGTTTCCATAACAAAATAATGTTTTCATTTAATTTTGTCATCACTGAGTAAAAATGTATGAATATTAGTCCTATTTGTACTGTTTCTTCTAATTTTTATTTATTTGAATCGTTTAAAATAGTAAATAACAACTTTAAAAGGCTTTATACTATTCGATTTAATTATATTTTGACATCACTGAGAGAAAATTTATGAATATTAGTCCTGTTTATACTGTTTTTCAAAGTTTTAACTTATTTTATTTGCTTTAAAATTGCTTAAAACAACTTTAAATGGCCTAAATTTGACTTATACTATTAGTTTCCATAACAAAATAATGTTTTCATTTAATTTTGTCATCACTGAGTAAAAATGTATGGATATTAGTCCTGTTTGTACTGTTTTTCAAGGTTTTTACTTATTTTATTTGCTTTAAAATTGCTTTAAACAACTTTAAATGGCTTTATTATGACCTATACTATTAGTTTCCATAACGAAATAATGTTTTCATTTAATTTTGTCATCACTGAGTAAAAATGTATGAATATTAGTCCTATTTGTACTGTTTCACCTAATTTTTATTGATTTGAATCGTTTAAAATAGTAAATAACAACTTTAAAAGGCTTTATACTATTCGATTTAATTATATTTTGTCATCACTGAGAGAAAATGTATGAATAGTACTCCTATTTGTACTGTTTTTCTTAGTTTTTATTGATTTGAATTGTTTAAAATAGTAAATAACAACTTTAAAAGGCTTTATACTATTCGATTTAATTATATTTTGTCATCAAAGAGAGAAAATGTATGAATATTAGTTCTATTTGTACTGTTTCTCTTAGTTTTTATTGATTTGAATCGTTTAAAATAGTAAATAACAACTTTAAAAGGCTTTATACTATTCGATTTAATTATATTTTGTCATCATTGAGAAAAAATGTATGAATATTAGTCCTGTTTATACTGTTTTTCAAAGTTTTTACTTATTTTATTTGCTTTAAAATTGCTTTAAACAACTTTAAATGGCTTAAATTTGACTTATACTATTAGTTTCCATAACAAAATAATGTTTTCATTTAATTTTGTCATCACTGAGTAAAAATGTATGGATATTATTCCTGTTTGTACTGTTTTTCAAGGTTTTTACTGATTTTATTTGCTTTAAAATTGCTTTAAACTTCTTTAAATGGCATTATTATGACTTATACTATTAAATTCCATAACGAAATAATGTTTTCATTTAATTTTGTCATCACTGAGAGGAAATGTATAAATATTAGTCCTGCTTATACTGTTTTTTAAAGTTTTTACTTATTTTATTTGCTTTAAAATTGCTTTAAACTTCTTTAAATGGCATTATTATAACTTATACTATAAGTTTCCATAACAAAATAATGTTTTCATTTAATTTTGTCATCACTGAGTAAAAATGTATGAATATTAGTCCTATTTGTACTGTTTCTTCTAATTTTTATTTATTTGAATCGTTTAAAATAGTAAATAACAACTTTAAAAGGCTTTATACTATTCGATTTAATTATATTTTGACATCACTGAGAGAAAATTTATGAATATTAGTCCTGTTTATACTGTTTTTCAAAGTTTTAACTTATTTTATTTGCTTTAAAATTGCTTAAAACAACTTTAAATGGCTTAAATTTGACTTATACTATTAGTTTCCATAACAAAATAATGTTTTCATTTAATTTTGTCATCACTGAGTAAAAATGTATGGATATTAGTCCTGTTTGTACTGTTTTTCAAGGTTTTTACTGATTTTATTTGCTTTGAAAATGCTTTAAACAATTTTAAATGGCATTATTATGACTTATACTATTAGTTTCAATAACGAAATAATGTTTTCATTTAATTTTGTCATCACTGAGAGAAAATGTATGAATATTAGTCCTATTTGTATTGTTTTTCTTAGTTTTTATTGATTTGATTCGTTTAAAATAGTAAATAACAACTTTAAAAGGCTTTATACTATTCGATTTAATTATATTTTGACATCACTGAAAGAAAATGTTTGAATATTAGTCCTGTTTATACTGTTTTTCAAAGTTTTTACTGATTTTATTTGCTTTAAAATTGCTTAAAACAACTTTAAATGGCTTAAATTTGACTTATACTATTAGTTTCCATAACAAAATAATGTTTTCATTTAATTTTGTCATCACTGAGTAAAAATGTATGGATATTAGTCCTGTTTGTACTATTTTTCAAGGTTTTTACTGATTTTATTTGCTTTGAAAATGCTTTAAACAATTTTAAATGGCATTATTATGACTTATACTATTAGTTTCCATAACGAAATAATGTTTTCATTTAATTTTGTCATCACTGAGAGAAAATGTATGAATATTAGTCCTATTTGTACTGTTTCTTCTAATTTTTATTTATTTGAATCGTTTAAAATAGTAAATAACAACTTTAAAAGGCTTTATACTATTCGATTTAATTATATTTTGACATCACTGAGAGAAAATGTATGAATATTAGCCCTGTTTATACTGTTTTTCAAAGTTTTTACTTATTTTATTTGCTTTAAAATTGCTTTAAACAACTTTAAATGGCTTAAATTTGACTTGTACTATTAGTTTCCATAACAAAATAATGTTTTCATTTAATTTTGTCATCACTGAGGAAAAATGTATGGATATTAGTCCTGTTTGTACTGTTTTTCAAGGTTTTTACTGATTTTATTTGCTTTGAAAATGCTTTAAACAATTTTAAATGGCATTATTATGACTTATACTATTAGTTTCCAAAACGAAATAATGTTTTCATTTAATTTTGTCATCACTGTGAGAAAATGTATGAATATTAGTCATATTTGTACTGTTTCTTCTAATTTTTATTTATTTGAATCGTTTAAAATAGTAAATAACAACTTTAAAAGGCTTTATACTATTCGATTTAATTATATTTTGACATCACTGAGAGAAAATGTATGAATATTAGTCCTGTTTATACTGTTTTTCAAAGTTTTTACTTATTTTATTTGCTTTAAAATTGCTTAAAACAACTTTAAATGGCTTAAATTTGACTTATACTATTAGTTTCCATAACAAAATAATGTTTTCATTTAATTTTGTCATCACTGATTAAAAAAGTATGGATATTAGTCCTGTTTGTACTGTTTTTCAAGGTTTTTACTGATTTTATTTGCTTTGAAATTGCTTTAAACAACTTTAAATGGCTTAAATTTGACTTATACTATTAGTTTCCATAACAAAATAATGTTTTCATTTAATTTTGTCATCACTGAGAGAAAATGTATGAATATTAGTCCTGTTTATACTGTTTTTCAAGGTTTTTACTTATTTTATTTGCTTTAAAATTGCTTTAAACAACTTTAAATGGCTTTATTATGACCTATGCTATTAGTTTCCATAACGAAATAATGTTTTCATTTAATTTAGTCATCACTGATTAAAAATGTATGAATATTAGTCCTATTTGTACTGTTTCTCCTAATTTTTATTGATTTGAATCGTTTAAAATAGTAAATAACAACTTTATTATCGATTTAATTATATTTTGTCATCACTGAGAGAAAATGTATGAATATTAGTCCTGTTTATACTGTTTTTCAAAGTTTTTACTTATTTTATTTGCTTTAAAATTGCTTTAAACAACTTTAAATGGCTTAAATTTGACTTATACTATTAGTTTCCATAACAAAATAATGTTTTCATTTAATTTTGTCATCACTGAGAGAAAATGTATGAATATTAGTCCTATTTGTACTGTTTTACAAGGTTTTTACTGATTTTATTTGCTTTAAAATTGCTTTAAACAACTTTAAATGGCTTAAATTTGACTTATACTATTAGTTTCCATAACAAAATAATGTTTTCATTTAATTTTGTCATCACTGAGTAAAAATGTATGAATATTAGTCCTATTTGTACTGTTTCTTCTAATTTTTATTGATTTGAATCGTTTAAAATAGTAAATAACAACTTTAAAAGGCTTTATACTATTCGATTTAATTATATTTTGACATCACTGAGAGAAAATTTATGATTATTAGTCCTGTTTATACTGTTTTTCAAAGTTTTTACTTATTTTATTTGCTTTAAAATTGCTTTAAACAACTTTAAATGGCCTAAATTTGACTTATACTATTAGTTTCCATAACAAAATAATGTTTTCATTTAATTTTGTCATCACTGAGTAAAAATGTATGGATATTAGTCCTGTTTGTACTGTTTTTCAAGGTTTTTACTTATTTTATTTGCTTTAAAATTGCTTTAAACAACTTTAAATGGCTTTATTATGACCTATACTATTAGTTTCCATAACGAAATAATGTTTTCATTTAATTTTGTCATCACTGAGTAAAAATGTATGAATATTAGTCCTATTTGTACTGTTTCACCTAATTTTTATTGATTTGAATCGTTTAAAATAGTAAATAACAACTTTAAAAGGCTTTATACTATTCGATTTAATTATATTTTGTCATCACTGAGAGAAAATGTATGAATAGTACTCCTATTTGTACTGTTTTTCTTAGTTTTTATTGATTTGAATTGTTTAAAATAGTAAATAACAACTTTAAAAGGCTTTATACTATTCGATTTAATTATATTTTGTCATCAAAGAGAGAAAATGTATGAATATTAGTTCTATTTGTACTGTTTCTCTTAGTTTTTATTGATTTGAATCGTTTAAAATAGTAAATAACAACTTTAAAAGGCTTTATACTATTCGATTTAATTATATTTTGTCATCACTGAGAAAAAATGTATGAATATTAGTCCTGTTTAT
Organism: Ptychoptera albimana; assembly: GCA_961205885.1. Classification (NCBI taxonomy): domain Eukaryota; kingdom Metazoa; phylum Arthropoda; class Insecta; order Diptera; family Ptychopteridae; genus Ptychoptera; species Ptychoptera albimana. Next base: position 42,968 of record CAUIKF010000029.1, on the reverse strand, counting down.
ACTGTTTTTCAAAGTTTTTACTTATTTTATTTGCTTTAAAATTGCTTAAAACAACTTTAAATGGCTTAAATTTGACTTATACTATTAGTTTCCATAACAAAATAATGTTTTCATTTAATTTTGTCATCACTGAGTAAAAATGTATGGATATTATTCCTGTTTGTACTGTTTTTCAAGGTTTTTACTGATTTTATTTTCTTTAAAATTGCTTTAAACTTCTTTAAATGGCATTATTATGACTTATACTATTAAATTCCATAACGAAATAATGTTTTCATTTAATTTTGTCATCACTGAGAGGAAATGTATAAATATTAGTCCTGCTTATACTGTTTTTTAAAGTTTTTACTTATTTTATTTGCTTTAAAATTGCTTTAAACTTCTTTAAATGGCATTATTATGACTTATACTATAAGTTTCCATAACAAAATAATGTTTTCATTTAATTTTGTCATCACTGAGTAAAAATGTATGAATATTAGTCCTATTTGTACTGTTTCTTCTAATTTTTATTTATTTGAATCGTTTAAAATAGTAAATAACAACTTTAAAAGGCTTTATACTATTCGATTTAATTATATTTTGACATCACTGAGAGAAAATTTATGAATATTAGTCCTGTTTATACTGTTTTTCAAAGTTTTTACTTATTTTATTTGCTTTAAAATTGCTTAAAACAACTTTAAATGGCTTAAATTTGACTTATACTATTAGTTTCCATAACAAAATAATGTTTTCATTTAATTTTGTCATCACTGAGTAAAAATGTATGGATATTAGTCCTGTTTGTACTGTTTTTCAAGGTTTTTACTGATTTTATTTGCTTTGAAAATGCTTTAAACAATTTTAAATGGCATTATTATGACTTATACTATTAGTTTCAATAACGAAATAATGTTTTCATTTAATTTTGTCATCACTGAGAGAAAATGTATGAATATTAGTCCTATTTGTATTGTTTTTCTTAGTTTTTATTGATTTGATTTGTTTAAAATAGTAAATAACAACTTTAAAAGGCTTTATACTATTCGATTTAATTATATTTTGACATCACTGAAAGAAAATGTTTGAATATTAGTCCTGTTTATACTGTTTTTCAAAGTTTTTACTGATTTTATTTGCTTTAAAATTGCTTAAAACAACTTTAAATGGCTTAAATTTGACTTATACTATTAGTTTCCATAACAAAATAATGTTTTCATTTAATTTTGTCATCACTGAGTAAAAATGTATGGATATTAGTCCTGTTTGTACTATTTTTCAAGGTTTTTACTGATTTTATTTGCTTTGAAAATGCTTTAAACAATTTTAAATGGCATTATTATGACTTATACTATTAGTTTCCATAACGAAATAATGTTTTCATTTAATTTTGTCATCACTGAGAGAAAATGTATGAATATTAGTCCTATTTGTATTGTTTTTCTTAGTTTTTATTGATTTGATTCGTTTAAAATAGTAAATAACAACTTTAAAAGGCTTTATACTATTCGATTTAATTATATTTTGACATCACTGAAAGAAAATGTTTGAATATTAGTCCTGTTTATACTGTTTTTCAAAGTTTTTACTGATTTTATTTGCTTTAAAATTGCTTAAAACAACTTTAAATGGCTTAAATTTGACTTATACTATTAGTTTCCATAACAAAATAATGTTTTCATTTAATTTTGTCATCACTGAGTAAAAATGTATGGATATTAGTCCTGTTTGTACTGTTTTTCAAGGTTTTTACTTATTTTATTTGCTTTAAAATTGCTTTAAACAACTTTAAATGGCTTTATTATGACCTATACTATTAGTTTCCATAACGAAATAATGTTTTCATTTAATTTTGTCATCACTGAGTAAAAATGTATGAATATTAGTCCTATTTGTACTGTTTCACCTAATTTTTATTGATTTGAATCGTTTAAAATAGTAAATAACAACTTTAAAAGGCTTTATACTATTCGATTTAATTATATTTTGTCATCACTGAGAGAAAATGTATGAATAGTACTCCTATTTGTACTGTTTTTCTTAGTTTTTATTGATTTTAATTGTTTAAAATAGTAAATAACAACTTTAAAAGGCTTTATACTATTCGATTTAATTATATTTTGTCATCAAAGAGAGAAAATGTATGAATATTAGTTCTATTTGTACTGTTTCTCTTAGTTTTTATTGATTTGAATCGTTTAAAATAGTAAATAACAACTTTAAAAGGCTTTATACTATTCGATTTAATTATATTTTGTCATCACTGAGAAAAAATGTATGAATATTAGTCCTGTTTATACTGTTTTTCAAAGTTTTTACTTATTTTATTTGCTTTAAAATTGCTTTAAACAACTTTAAATGGCTTAAATTTGACTTATACTATTAGTTTCCATAACAAAATAATGTTTTCATTTAATTTTGTCATCACTGAGTAAAAATGTATGGATATTATTCCTGTTTGTACTGTTTTTCAAGGTTTTTACTGATTTTATTTGCTTTAAAATTGCTTTAAACTTCTTTAAATGGCATTATTATGACTTATACTATTAAATTCCATAACGAAATAATGTTTTCATTTAATTTTGTCATCACTGAGAGGAAATGTATAAATATTAGTCCTGCTTATACTGTTTTTTAAAGTTTTTACTTATTTTATTTGCTTTAAAATTGCTTTAAACTTCTTTAAATGGCATTATTATGACTTATACTATAAGTTTCCATAACAAAATAATGTTTTCATTTAATTTTGTCATCACTGAGTAAAAATGTATGAATATTAGTCCTATTTGTACTGTTTCTTCTAATTTTTATTTATTTGAATCGTTTAAAATAGTAAATAACAACTTTAAAAGGCTTTATACTATTCGATTTAATTATATTTTGACATCACTGAGAGAAAATTTATGAATATTAGTCCTGTTTATACTGTTTTTCAAAGTTTTTACTTATTTTATTTGCTTTAAAATTGCTTAAAACAACTTTAAATGGCTTAAATTTGACTTATACTATTAGTTTCCATAACAAAATAATGTTTTCATTTAATTTTGTCATCACTGAGTAAAAATGTATGGATATTAGTCCTGTTTGTACTGTTTTTCAAGGTTTTTACTGATTTTATTTGCTTTGAAAATGCTTTAAACAATTTTAAATGGCATTATTATGACTTATACTATTAGTTTCAATAACGAAATAATGTTTTCATTTAATTTTGTCATCACTGAGAGAAAATGTATGAATATTAGTCCTATTTGTATTGTTTTTCTTAGTTTTTATTGATTTGATTCGTTTAAAATAGTAAATAACAACTTTAAAAGGCTTTATACTATTCGATTTAATTATATTTTGACATCACTGAAAGAAAATGTTTGAATATTAGTCCTGTTTATACTGTTTTTCAAAGTTTTTACTGATTTTATTTGCTTTAAAATTGCTTAAAACAACTTTAAATGGCTTAAATTTGACTTGTACTATTAGTTTCCATAACAAAATAATGTTTTCATTTAATTTTGTCATCACTGAGGAAAAATGTATGGATATTAGTCCTGTTTATACTGTTTTTCAAGGTTTTTACTGATTTTATTTGCTTTGAAAATGCTTTAAACAATTTTAAATGGCATTATTATGACTTATACTATTAGTTTCCAAAACGAAATAATGTTTTCATTTAATTTTGTCATCACTGAGAGAAAATGTATGAATATTAGTCTTATTTGTACTGTTTCTTCTAATTTTTATTTATTTGAATCGTTTAAAATAGTAAATAACAACTTTAAAAGGCTTTATACTATTCGATTTAATTATATTTTGACATCACTGAGAGAAAATGTATGAATATTAGTCCTGTTTATACTGTTTTTCAAAGTTTTTACTTATTTTATTTGCTTTAAAATTGCTTAAAACAACTTTAAATGGCTTAAATTTGACTTATACTATTAGTTTCCATAACAAAATAATGTTTTCATTTAATTTTGTCATCACTGATTAAAAAAGTATGGATATTAGTCCTGTTTGTACTGTTTTTCAAGGTTTTTACTGATTTTATTTGCTTTGAAATTGCTTTAAACAACTTTAAATGGCTTAAATTTGACTTATACTATTAGTTTCCATAACGAAATAATGTTTTCATTTAATTTTGTCATCACTGAGAGAAAATGTATGAATATTAGTCCTGTTTATACTGTTTTTCAAGGTTTTTACTTATTTTATTTGCTTTAAAATTGCTTTAAACAACTTTAAATGGCTTTATTATGACCTATGCTATTAGTTTCCATAACGAAATAATGTTTTCATTTAATTTAGTCATCACTGATTAAAAATGTATGAATATTAGTCCTATTTGTACTGTTTCTCCTAATTTTTATTGATTTGAATCGTTTAAAATAGTAAATAACAACTTTAAAAGGCTTTATACTATTCGATTTAATTATATTTTGTCATCACTGAGAGAAAATGTATGAATATTAGTCCTGTTTATACTGTTTTTCAAAGTTTTTACTTATTTTATTTGCTTTAAAATTGCTTTAAACAACTTTAAATGGCCTAAATTTGACTTATACTATTAGTTTCCATAACAAAATAATGTTTTCATTTAATTTTGTCATCACTGAGTAAAAATGTATGGATATTAGTCCTGTTTGTACTGTTTTTCAAGGTTTTTACTTATTTTATTTGCTTTAAAATTGCTTTAAACAACTTTAAATGGCTTTATTATGACCTATACTATTAGTTTCCATAACGAAATAATGTTTTCATTTAATTTTGTCATCACTGAGTAAAAATGTATGAATATTAGTCCTATTTGTACTGTTTCTCCTAATTTTTATTGATTTGAATCGTTTAAAATAGTAAATAACAACTTTAAAAGGCTTTATACTATTCGATTTAATTATATTTTGTCATCACTGAGAGAAAATGTATGAATATTAGTCCTGTTTATACTGTTTTTCAAAGTTTTTACTTATTTTATTTGCTTTAAAATTGCTTTAAACAACTTTAAATGGCTTAAATTTGACTTATACTATTAGTTTCCATAACAAAATAATGTTTTCATTTAATTTTGTCATCACTGAGTAAAAATGTATGAATATTAGTCCTATTTGTACTGTTTCTCCTAATTTTTATTGATTTGAATCGTTTAAAATAGTAAATAACAACTTTAAAAGGCTTTATACTATTCGATTTAATTATATTTTGTCATCAAAGAGAGAAAATGTATGAATATTAGTTCTATTTGTACTGTTTCTCTTAGTTTTTATTGATTTGAATCGTTTAAAATAGTAAATAACAACTTTAAAAGGCTTTATACTATTCGATTTAATTATATTTTGTCATCACTGAGAAAAAATGTATGAATATTAGTCCTGTTTATACTGTTTTTCAAAGTTTTTACTTATTTTATTTGCTTTAAAATTGCTTTAAACAACTTTAAATGGCTTAAATTTGACTTATACTATTAGTTTCCATAACAAAATAATGTTTTCATTTAATTTTGTCATCACTGAGTAAAAATGTATGGATATTATTCCTGTTTGTACTGTTTTTCAAGGTTTTTACTGATTTTATTTGCTTTAAAATTGCTTTAAACTTCTTTAAATGGCATTATTATGACTTATACTATTAAATTCCATAACGAAATAATGTTTTCATTTAATTTTGTCATCACTGAGAGGAAATGTATAAATATTAGTCCTGCTTATACTGTTTTTTAAAGTTTTTACTTATTTTATTTGCTTTAAAATTGCTTTAAACTTCTTTAAATGGCATTATTATGACTTATACTATTAGTTTCCATAACAAAATAATGTTTTCATTTAATTTTGTCATCACTGAGTAAAAATGTATGAATATTAGTCCTATTTGTACTGTTTCTTCTAATTTTTATTTATTTGAATCGTTTAAAATAGTAAATAACAACTTTAAAAGGCTTTATACTATTCGATTTAATTATATTTTGACATCACTGAGAGAAAATGTATGAATATTAGTCCTGTTTATACTGTTTTTCAAAGTTTTTATTTATTTTATTTGCTTTAAAATTGCTTTAAACAACTTTAAATGGCCTAAATTTGACTTATACTATTAGTTTCCATAACAAAATAATGTTTTCATTTAATTTTGTCATCACTGAGTAAAAATGTATGGATATTATTCCTGTTTGTACTGTTTTTCAAGGTTTTTACTGATTTTATTTGCTTTAAAATTGCTTTAAACTTCTTTAAATGGCATTATTATGACTTATACTATTAAATTCCATAACGAAATAATGTTTTCATTTAATTTTGTCATCACTGAGAGGAAATGTATAAATATTAGTCCTGTTTGTACTGTTTTTCAAGGTTTTTACTTATTTTATTTGCTTTAAAATTGCTTTAAACAACTTTAAATGGCTTTATTATGACCTATACTATTAGTTTCCATAACGAAATAATGTTTTCATTTAATTTTGTCATCACTGAGTAAAAATGTATGAATATTAGTCCTATTTGTACTGTTTCTCCTAATTTTTATTGATTTGAATCGTTTAAAATAGTAAATAACAACTTTAAAAGACTTTATACTATTCGATTTAATTATATTTTGACATCACTGAGAGAAAATGTATGAATATTAGTCCTGTTTATACTGTTTTTCAAAGTTTTTACTTATTTTATTTGCTTTAAAATTGCTTTAAACAACTTTAAATGGCCTAAATTTGACTTATACTATTAGTTTCCATAACAAAATAATGTTTTCATTTAATTTTGTCATCACTGAGTAAAAATGTATGGATATTAGTCCTGTTTGTACTGTTTTTCAAGGTTTTTACTTATTTTATTTGCTTTAAAATTGCTTTAAACAACTTTAAATGGCTTTATTATGACCTATACTATTAGTTTCCATAACGAAATAATGTTTTCATTTAATTTTGTCATCACTGAGTAAAAATGTATGAATATTAGTCCTATTTGTACTGTTTCTCCTAATTTTTATTGATTTGAATCGTTTAAAATAGTAAATAACAACTTTAAAAGGCTTTATACTATTCGATTTAATTATATTTTGTCATCAAAGAGAGAAAATGTATGAATATTAGTTCTATTTGTACTGTTTCTCTTAGTTTTTATTGATTTGAATCGTTTAAAATAGTAAATAACAACTTTAAAAGGCTTTATACTATTCGATTTAATTATATTTTGTCATCACTGAGAAAAAATGTATGAATATTAGTCCTGTTTATACTGTTTTTCAAAGTTTTTACTTATTTTATTTGCTTTAAAATTGCTTTAAACAACTTTAAATGGCTTAAATTTGACTTATACTATTAGTTTCCATAACAAAATAATGTTTTCATTTAATTTTGTCATCACTGAGTAAAAATGTATGGATATTATTCCTGTTTGTACTGTTTTTCAAGGTTTTTACTGATTTTATTTGCTTTAAAATTGCTTTAAACTTCTTTAAATGGCATTATTATGACTTATACTATTAAATTCCATAACGAAATAATGTTTTCATTTAATTTTGTCATCACTGAGAGGAAATGTATAAATATTAGTCCTGCTTATACTGTTTTTTAAAGTTTTTACTTATTTTATTTGCTTTAAAATTGCTTTAAACTTCTTTAAATGGCATTATTATGACTTATACTATAAGTTTCCATAACAAAATAATGTTTTCATTTAATTTTGTCATCACTGAGTAAAAATGTATGAATATTAGTCCTATTTGTACTGTTTCTTCTAATTTTTATTTATTTGAATCGTTTAAAATAGTAAATAACAACTTTAAAAGGCTTTATACTATTCGATTTAATTATATTTTGACATCACTGAGAGAAAATTTATGAATATTAGTCCTGTTTATACTGTTTTTCAAAGTTTTTACTTATTTTATTTGCTTTAAAATTGCTTAAAACAACTTTAAATGGCTTAAATTTGACTTATACTATTAGTTTCCATAACAAAATAATGTTTTCATTTAATTTTGTCATCACTGAGTAAAAATGTATGGATATTAGTCCTGTTTGTACTGTTTTTCAAGGTTTTTACTGATTTTATTTGCTTTGAAAATGCTTTAAACAATTTTAAATGGCATTATTATGACTTATACTATTAGTTTCAATAACGAAATAATGTTTTCATTTAATTTTGTCATCACTGAGAGAAAATGTATGAATATTAGTCCTATTTGTATTGTTTTTCTTAGTTTTTATTGATTTGATTCGTTTAAAATAGTAAATAACAACTTTAAAAGGCTTTATACTATTCGATTTAATTATATTTTGACATCACTGAAAGAAAATGTTTGAATATTAGTCCTGTTTATACTGTTTTTCAAAGTTTTTACTGATTTTATTTGCTTTAAAATTGCTTAAAACAACTTTAAATGGCTTAAATTTGACTTATACTATTAGTTTCCATAACAAAATAATGTTTTCATTTAATTTTGTCATCACTGAGTAAAAATGTATGGATATTAGTCCTGTTTGTACTATTTTTCAAGGTTTTTACTGATTTTATTTGCTTTGAAAATGCTTTAAACAATTTTAAATGGCATTATTATGACTTATACTATTAGTTTCCATAACGAAATAATGTTTTCATTTAATTTTGTCATCACTGAGAGAAAATGTATGAATATTAGTCCTATTTGTACTGTTTCTTCTAATTTTTATTTATTTGAATCGTTTAAAATAGTAAATAACAACTTTAAAAGGCTTTATACTATTCGATTTAATTATATTTTGACATCACTGAGAGAAAATGTATGAATATTAGTCCTGTTTATACTGTTTTTCAAAGTTTTTACTTATTTTATTTGCTTTAAAATTGCTTTAAACAACTTTAAATGGCTTAAATTTGACTTGTACTATTAGTTTCCATAACAAAATAATGTTTTCATTTAATTTTGTCATCACTGAGGAAAAATGTATGGATATTAGTCCTGTTTATACTGTTTTTCAAGGTTTTTACTGATTTTATTTGCTTTGAAAATGCTTTAAACAATTTTAAATGGCATTATTATGACTTATACTATTAGTTTCCAAAACGAAATAATGTTTTCATTTAATTTTGTCATCACTGAGAGAAAATGTATGAATATTAGTCTTATTTGTACTGTTTCTTCTAATTTTTATTTATTTGAATCGTTTAAAATAGTAAATAACAACTTTAAAAGGCTTTATACTATTCGATTTAATTATATTTTGACATCACTGAGAGAAAATGTATGAATATTAGTCCTGTTTATACTGTTTTTCAAAGTTTTTACTTATTTTATTTGCTTTAAAATTGCTTAAAACAACTTTAAATGGCTTAAATTTGACTTATACTATTAGTTTCCATAACAAAATAATGTTTTCATTTAATTTTGTCATCACTGATTAAAAAAGTATGGATATTAGTCCTGTTTGTACTGTTTTTCAAGGTTTTTACTGATTTTATTTGCTTTGAAATTGCTTTAAACAACTTTAAATGGCTTAAATTTGACTTATACTATTAGTTTCCATAACGAAATAATGTTTTCATTTAATTTTGTCATCACTGAGAGAAAATGTATGAATATTAGTCCTGTTTATACTGTTTTTCAAGGTTTTTACTTATTTTATTTGCTTTAAAATTGCTTTAAACAACTTTAAATGGCTTTATTATGACCTATGCTATTAGTTTCCATAACGAAATAATGTTTTCATTTAATTTAGTCATCACTGATTAAAAATGTATGAATATTAGTCCTATTTGTACTGTTTCTCCTAATTTTTATTGATTTGAATCGTTTAAAATAGTAAATAACAACTTTAAAAGGCTTTATACTATTCGATTTAATTATATTTTGTCATCACTGAGAGAAAATGTATGAATATTAGTCCTGTTTATACTGTTTTTCAAAGTTTTTACTTATTTTATTTGCTTTAAAATTGCTTTAAACAACTTTAAATGGCTTAAATTTGACTTATACTATTAGTTTCCATAACAAAATAATGTTTTCATTTAATTTTGTCATCACTGAGTAAAAATGTATGGATATTATTCCTGTTTGTACTGTTTTTCAAGGTTTTTACTGATTTTATTTGCTTTAAAATTGCTTTAAACTTCTTTAAATGGCATTATTATGACTTATACTATTAAATTCCATAACGAAATAATGTTTTCATTTAATTTTGTCATCACTGAGAGGAAATGTATAAATATTAGTCCTGCTTATACTGTTTTTTAAAGTTTTTACTTATTTTATTTGCTTTAAAATTGCTTTAAACTTCTTTAAATGGCATTATTATGACTTATACTATAAGTTTCCATAACAAAATAATGTTTTCATTTAATTTTGTCATCACTGAGTAAAAATGTATGAATATTAGTCCTATTTGTACTGTTTCTTCTAATTTTTATTTATTTGAATCGTTTAAAATAGTAAATAACAACTTTAAAAGGCTTTATACTATTCGATTTAATTATATTTTGACATCACTGAGAGAAAATTTATGAATATTAGTCCTGTTTATACTGTTTTTCAAAGTTTTTACTTATTTTATTTGCTTTAAAATTGCTTAAAACAACTTTAAATGGCTTAAATTTGACTTATACTATTAGTTTCCATAACAAAATAATGTTTTCATTTAATTTTGTCATCACTGATTAAAAAAGTATGGATATTAGTCCTGTTTGTACTGTTTTTCAAGGTTTTTACTGATTTTATTTGCTTTGAAATTGCTTTAAACAACTTTAAATGGCTTAAATTTGACTTATACTATTAGTTTCCATAACGAAATAATGTTTTCATTTAATTTTGTCATCACTGAGAGAAAATGTATGAATATTAGTCCTGTTTATACTGTTTTTCAAGGTTTTTACTTATTTTATTTGCTTTAAAATTGCTTTAAACAACTTTAAATGGCTTTATTATGACCTATGCTATTAGTTTCCATAACGAAATAATGTTTTCATTTAATTTAGTCATCACTGATTAAAAATGTATGAATATTAGTCCTATTTGTACTGTTTCTCCTAATTTTTATTGATTTGAATCGTTTAAAATAGTAAATAACAACTTTAAAAGGCTTTATACTATTCGATTTAATTATATTTTGTCATCACTGAGAGAAAATGTATGAATATTAGTCCTGTTTATACTGTTTTTCAAAGTTTTTACTTATTTTATTTGCTTTAAAATTGCTTTAAACAACTTTAAATGGCTTAAATTTGACTTATACTATTAGTTTCCATAACAAAATAATGTTTTCATTTAATTTTGTCATCACTGAGTAAAAATGTATGGATATTATTCCTGTTTGTACTGTTTTTCAAGGTTTTTACTGATTTTATTTGCTTTAAAATTGCTTTAAACTTCTTTAAATGGCATTATTATGACTTATACTATTAAATTCCATAACGAAATAATGTTTTCATTTAATTTTGTCATCACTGAGAGGAAATGTATAAATATTAGTCCTGCTTATACTGTTTTTTAAAGTTTTTACTTATTTTATTTGCTTTAAAATTGCTTTAAACTTCTTTAAATGGCATTATTATGACTTATACTATAAGTTTCCATAACAAAATAATGTTTTCATTTAATTTTGTCATCACTGAGTAAAAATGTATGAATATTAGTCCTATTTGTACTGTTTCTTCTAATTTTTATTTATTTGAATCGTTTAAAATAGTAAATAACAACTTTAAAAGGCTTTATACTATTCGATTTAATTATATTTTGACATCACTGAGAGAAAATTTATGAATATTAGTCCTGTTTATACTGTTTTTCAAAGTTTTTACTTATTTTATTTGCTTTAAAATTGCTTAAAACAACTTTAAATGGCTTAAATTTGACTTATACTATTAGTTTCCATAACAAAATAATGTTTTCATTTAATTTTGTCATCACTGAGTAAAAATGTATGGATATTAGTCCTGTTTGTACTGTTTTTCAAGGTTTTTACTGATTTTATTTGCTTTGAAAATGCTTTAAACAATTTTAAATGGCATTATTATGACTTATACTATTAGTTTCAATAACGAAATAATGTTTTCATTTAATTTTGTCATCACTGAGAGAAAATGTATGAATATTAGTCCTATTTGTATTGTTTTTCTTAGTTTTTATTGATTTGATTCGTTTAAAATAGTAAATAACAACTTTAAAAGGCTTTATACTATTCGATTTAATTATATTTTGACATCACTGAAAGAAAATGTATGAATATTAGTCCTGTTTATACTGTTTTTCAAAGTTTTTACTTATTTTATTTGCTTTAAAATTGCTTTAAACAACTTTAAATGGCCTAAATTTGACTTATACTATTAGTTTCCATAACAAAATAATGTTTTCATTTAATTTTGTCATCACTGAGTAAAAATGTATGGATATTAGTCCTGTTTGTACTGTTTTTCAAGGTTTTTACTTATTTTATTTGCTTTAAAATTGCTTTAAACAACTTTAAATGGCTTTATTATGACCTATACTATTAGTTTCCATAACGAAATAATGTTTTCATTTAATTTTGTCATCACTGAGTAAAAATGTATGAATATTAGTCCTATTTGTACTGTTTCTCCTAATTTTTATTGATTTGAATCGTTTAAAATAGTAAATAACAACTTTAAAAGGCTTTATACTATTCGATTTAATTATATTTTGTCATCAAAGAGAGAAAATGTATGAATATTAGTTCTATTTGTACTGTTTCTCTTAGTTTTTATTGATTTGAATCGTTTAAAATAGTAAATAACAACTTTAAAAGGCTTTATACTATTCGATTTAATTATATTTTGTCATCACTGAGAAAAAATGTATGAATATTAGTCCTGTTTATACTGTTTTTCAAAGTTTTTACTTATTTTATTTGCTTTAAAATTGCTTTAAACAACTTTAAATGGCTTAAATTTGACTTATACTATTAGTTTCCATAACAAAATAATGTTTTCATTTAATTTTGTCATCACTGAGTAAAAATGTATGGATATTATTCCTGTTTGTACTGTTTTTCAAGGTTTTTACTGATTTTATTTGCTTTAAAATTGCTTTAAACTTCTTTAAATGGCATTATTATGACTTATACTATTAAATTCCATAACGAAATAATGTTTTCATTTAATTTTGTCATCACTGAGAGGAAATGTATAAATATTAGTCCTGCTTATACTGTTTTTTAAAGTTTTTACTTATTTTATTTGCTTTAAAATTGCTTTAAACTTCTTTAAATGGCATTATTATGACTTATACTATAAGTTTCCATAACAAAATAATGTTTTCATTTAATTTTGTCATCACTGAGTAAAAATGTATGAATATTAGTCCTATTTGTACTGTTTCTTCTAATTTTTATTTATTTGAATCGTTTAAAATAGTAAATAACAACTTTAAAAGGCTTTATACTATTCGATTTAATTATATTTTGACATCACTGAGAGAAAATTTATGAATATTAGTCCTGTTTATACTGTTTTTCAAAGTTTTTACTTATTTTATTTGCTTTAAAATTGCTTAAAACAACTTTAAATGGCTTAAATTTGACTTATACTATTAGTTTCCATAACAAAATAATGTTTTCATTTAATTTTGTCATCACTGAGTAAAAATGTATGGATATTAGTCCTGTTTGTACTGTTTTTCAAGGTTTTTACTGATTTTATTTGCTTTGAAAATGCTTTAAACAATTTTAAATGGCATTATTATGACTTATACTATTAGTTTCAATAACGAAATAATGTTTTCATTTAATTTTGTCATCACTGAGAGAAAATGTATGAATATTAGTCCTATTTGTATTGTTTTTCTTAGTTTTTATTGATTTGATTCGTTTAAAATAGTAAATAACAACTTTAAAAGGCTTTATACTATTCGATTTAATTATATTTTGACATCACTGAAAGAAAATGTTTGAATATTAGTCCTGTTTATACTGTTTTTCAAAGTTTTTACTGATTTTATTTGCTTTAAAATTGCTTAAAACAACTTTAAATGGCTTAAATTTGACTTATACTATTAGTTTCCATAACAAAATAATGTTTTCATTTAATTTTGTCATCACTGAGTAAAAATGTATGGATATTAGTCCTGTTTGTACTATTTTTCAAGGTTTTTACTGATTTTATTTGCTTTGAAAATGCTTTAAACAATTTTAAATGGCATTATTATGACTTATACTATTAGTTTCCATAACGAAATAATGTTTTCATTTAATTTTGTCATCACTGAGAGAAAATGTATGAATATTAGTCCTATTTGTACTGTTTCTTCTAATTTTTATTTATTTGAATCGTTTAAAATAGTAAATAACAACTTTAAAAGGCTTTATACTATTCGATTTAATTATATTTTGACATCACTGAGAGAAAATGTATGAATATTAGTCCTGTTTATACTGTTTTTCAAAGTTTTTACTTATTTTATTTGCTTTAAAATTGCTTTAAACAACTTTAAATGGCTTAAATTTGACTTGTACTATTAGTTTCCATAACAAAATAATGTTTTCATTTAATTTTGTCATCACTGAGGAAAAATGTATGGATATTAGTCCTGTTTATACTGTTTTTCAAGGTTTTTACTGATTTTATTTGCTTTGAAAATGCTTTAAACAATTTTAAATGGCATTATTATGACTTATACTATTAGTTTCCAAAACGAAATAATGTTTTCATTTAATTTTGTCATCACTGAGAGAAAATGTATGAATATTAGTCTTATTTGTACTGTTTCTTCTAATTTTTATTTATTTGAATCGTTTAAAATAGTAAATAACAACTTTAAAAGGCTTTATACTATTCGATTTAATTATATTTTGACATCACTGAGAGAAAATGTATGAATATTAGTCCTGTTTATACTGTTTTTCAAAGTTTTTACTTATTTTATTTGCTTTAAAATTGCTTAAAACAACTTTAAATGGCTTAAATTTGACTTATACTATTAGTTTCCATAACAAAATAATGTTTTCATTTAATTTTGTCATCACTGATTAAAAAAGTATGGATATTAGTCCTGTTTGTACTGTTTTTCAAGGTTTTTACTGATTTTATTTGCTTTGAAATTGCTTTAAACAACTTTAAATGGCTTAAATTTGACTTATACTATTAGTTTCCATAACGAAATAATGTTTTCATTTAATTTTGTCATCACTGAGAGAAAATGTATGAATATTAGTCCTGTTTATACTGTTTTTCAAGGTTTTTACTTATTTTATTTGCTTTAAAATTGCTTTAAACAACTTTAAATGGCTTTATTATGACCTATGCTATTAGTTTCCATAACGAAATAATGTTTTCATTTAATTTAGTCATCACTGATTAAAAATGTATGAATATTAGTCCTATTTGTACTGTTTCTCCTAATTTTTATTGATTTGAATCGTTTAAAATAGTAAATAACAACTTTAAAAGGCTTTATACTATTCGATTTAATTATATTTTGTCATCACTGAGAGAAAATGTATGAATATTAGTCCTGTTTATACTGTTTTTCAAAGTTTTTACTTATTTTATTTGCTTTAAAATTGCTTTAAACAACTTTAAATGGCTTAAATTTGACTTATACTATTAGTTTCCATAACAAAATAATGTTTTCATTTAATTTTGTCATCACTGAGTAAAAATGTATGGATATTATTCCTGTTTGTACTGTTTTTCAAGGTTTTTACTGATTTTATTTGCTTTAAAATTGCTTTAAACTTCTTTAAATGGCATTATTATGACTTATACTATTAAATTCCATAACGAAATAATGTTTTCATTTAATTTTGTCATCACTGAGAGGAAATGTATAAATATTAGTCCTGCTTATACTGTTTTTTAAAGTTTTTACTTATTTTATTTGCTTTAAAATTGCTTTAAACTTCTTTAAATGGCATTATTATGACTTATACTATAAGTTTCCATAACAAAATAATGTTTTCATTTAATTTTGTCATCACTGAGTAAAAATGTATGAATATTAGTCCTATTTGTACTGTTTCTTCTAATTTTTATTTATTTGAATCGTTTAAAATAGTAAATAACAACTTTAAAAGGCTTTATACTATTCGATTTAATTATATTTTGACATCACTGAGAGAAAATTTATGAATATTAGTCCTGTTTATACTGTTTTTCAAAGTTTTTACTTATTTTATTTGCTTTAAAATTGCTTAAAACAACTTTAAATGGCTTAAATTTGACTTATACTATTAGTTTCCATAACAAAATAATGTTTTCATTTAATTTTGTCATCACTGAGTAAAAATGTATGGATATTAGTCCTGTTTGTACTGTTTTTCAAGGTTTTTACTGATTTTATTTGCTTTGAAAATGCTTTAAACAATTTTAAATGGCATTATTATGACTTATACTATTAGTTTCAATAACGAAATAATGTTTTCATTTAATTTTGTCATCACTGAGAGAAAATGTATGAATATTAGTCCTATTTGTATTGTTTTTCTTAGTTTTTATTGATTTGATTCGTTTAAAATAGTAAATAACAACTTTAAAAGGCTTTATACTATTCGATTTAATTATATTTTGACATCACTGAAAGAAAATGTTTGAATATTAGTCCTGTTTATACTGTTTTTCAAAGTTTTTACTGATTTTATTTGCTTTAAAATTGCTTAAAACAACTTTAAATGGCTTAAATTTGACTTATACTATTAGTTTCCATAACAAAATAATGTTTTCATTTAATTTTGTCATCACTGAGTAAAAATGTATGGATATTAGTCCTGTTTGTACTATTTTTCAAGGTTTTTACTGATTTTATTTGCTTTGAAAATGCTTTAAACAATTTTAAATGGCATTATTATGACTTATACTATTAGTTTCCATAACGAAATAATGTTTTCATTTAATTTTGTCATCACTGAGAGAAAATGTATGAATATTAGTCCTATTTGTACTGTTTCTTCTAATTTTTATTTATTTGAATCGTTTAAAATAGTAAATAACAACTTTAAAAGGCTTTATACTATTCGATTTAATTATATTTTGACATCACTGAGAGAAAATGTATGAATATTAGTCCTGTTTATACTGTTTTTCAAAGTTTTTACTTATTTTATTTGCTTTAAAATTGCTTTAAACAACTTTAAATGGCTTAAATTTGACTTGTACTATTAGTTTCCATAACAAAATAATGTTTTCATTTAATTTTGTCATCACTGAGGAAAAATGTATGGATATTAGTCCTGTTTATACTGTTTTTCAAGGTTTTTACTGATTTTATTTGCTTTGAAAATGCTTTAAACAATTTTAAATGGCATTATTATGACTTATACTATTAGTTTCCAAAACGAAATAATGTTTTCATTTAATTTTGTCATCACTGAGAGAAAATGTATGAATATTAGTCTTATTTGTACTGTTTCTTCTAATTTTTATTTATTTGAATCGTTTAAAATAGTAAATAACAACTTTAAAAGGCTTTATACTATTCGATTTAATTATATTTTGACATCACTGAGAGAAAATGTATGAATATTAGTCCTGTTTATACTGTTTTTCAAAGTTTTTACTTATTTTATTTGCTTTAAAATTGCTTAAAACAACTTTAAATAGCTTAAATTTGACTTATACTATTAGTTTCCATAACAAAATAATGTTTTCATTTAATTTTGTCATCACTGATTAAAAAAGTATGGATATTAGTCCTGTTTGTACTGTTTTTCAAGGTTTTTACTGATTTTATTTGCTTTGAAATTGCTTTAAACAACTTTAAATGGCTTAAATTTGACTTATACTATTAGTTTCCATAACGAAATAATGTTTTCATTTAATTTTGTCATCACTGAGAGAAAATGTATGAATATTAGTCCTGTTTATACTGTTTTTCAAGGTTTTTACTTATTTTATTTGCTTTAAAATTGCTTTAAACAACTTTAAATGGCTTTATTATGACCTATGCTATTAGTTTCCATAACGAAATAATGTTTTCATTTAATTTAGTCATCACTGATTAAAAATGTATGAATATTAGTCCTATTTGTACTGTTTCTCCTAATTTTTATTGATTTGAATCGTTTAAAATAGTAAATAACAACTTTAAAAGGCTTTATACTATTCGATTTAATTATATTTTGTCATCACTGAGAGAAAATGTATGAATATTAGTCCTGTTTATACTGTTTTTCAAAGTTTTTACTTATTTTATTTGCTTTAAAATTGCTTTAAACAACTTTAAATGGCTTAAATTTGACTTATACTATTAGTTTCCATAACAAAATAATGTTTTCATTTAATTTTGTCATCACTGAGAGAAAATGTATGAATATTAGTCCTATTTGTACTGTTTTACAAGGTTTTTACTGATTTTATTTGCTTTAAAATTGCTTTAAACAACTTTAAATGGCTTAAATTTGACTTATACTATTAGTTTCCATAACAAAATAATGTTTTCATTTAATTTTGTCATCACTGAGTAAAAATGTATGAATATTAGTCCTATTTGTACTGTTTCTTCTAATTTTTATTGATTTGAATCGTTTAAAATAGTAAATAACAACTTTAAAAGGCTTTATACTATTCGATTTAATTATATTTTGACATCACTGAGAGAAAATGTATGAATATTAGTCCTGTTTATACTGTTTTTCAAAGTTTTTACTTATTTTATTTGCTTTAAAATTGCTTTAAACAACTTTAAATGGCCTAAATTTGACTTATACTATTAGTTTCCATAACAAAATAATGTTTTCATTTAATTTTGTCATCACTGAGTAAAAATGTATGGATATTAGTCCTGTTTGTACTGTTTTTCAAGGTTTTTACTTATTTTATTTGCTTTAAAATTGCTTTAAACAACTTTAAATGGCTTTATTATGACCTATACTATTAGTTTCCATAACGAAATAATGTTTTCATTTAATTTTGTCATCACTGAGTAAAAATGTATGAATATTAGTCCTATTTGTACTGTTTCTCCTAATTTTTATTGATTTGAATCGTTTAAAATAGTAAATAACAACTTTAAAAGGCTTTATACTATTCGATTTAATTATATTTTGTCATCACTGAGAGAAAATGTATGAATATTAGTCCTGTTTATACTGTTTTTCAAAGTTTTTACTTATTTTATTTGCTTTAAAATTGCTTTAAACAACTTTAAATGGCTTAAATTTGACTTATACTATTAGTTTCCATAACAAAATAATGTTTTCATTTAATTTTGTCATCACTGAGAGAAAATGTATGAATATTAGTCCTATTTGTACTGTTTTACAAGGTTTTTACTGATTTTATTTGCTTTAAAATTGCTTTAAACAACTTTAAATGGCTTAAATTTGACTTATACTATTAGTTTCCATAACAAAATAATGTTTTCATTTAATTTTGTCATCACTGAGTAAAAATGTATGAATATTAGTCCTATTTGTACTGTTTCTTCTAATTTTTATTGATTTGAATCGTTTAAAATAGTAAATAACAACTTTAAAAGGCTTTATACTATTCGATTTAATTATATTTTGACATCACTGAGAGAAAATTTATGAATATTAGTCCTGTTTATACTGTTTTTCAAAGTTTTTACTTATTTTATTTGCTTTAAAATTGCTTTAAACAACTTTAAATGGCCTAAATTTGACTTATACTATTAGTTTCCATAACAAAATAATGTTTTCATTTAATTTTGTCATCACTGGGAGAAAATGTATGAATATTAGTCCTATTTGTACTGTTTTACAAGGTTTTTACTGATTTTATTTGCTTTAAAATTGCTTTAAACAACTTTAAATGGCTTAAATTTGACTTATACTATTAGTTTCCATAACAAAATAATGTTTTCATTTAATTTTGTCATCACTGAGTAAAAATGTATGAATATTAGTCCTATTTGTACTGTTTCTTCTAATTTTTATTGATTTGAATCGTTTAAAATAGTAAATAACAACTTTAAAAGGCTTTATACTATTCGATTTAATTATATTTTGTCATCACTGAGAGAAAATGTATGAATATTAGTCCTGTTTATACTGTTTTTCAAAGTTTTTACTTATTTTATTTGCTTTAAAATTGCTTTAAACAACTTTAAATGGCTTAAATTTGACTTATACTATTAGTTTCCATAACAAAATAATGTTTTCATTTAATTTTGTCATCACTGAGAGAAAATGTATGAATATTAGTCCTATTTGTACTGTTTTACAAGGTTTTTACTGATTTTATTTGCTTTAAAATTGCTTTAAACAACTTTAAATGGCTTAAATTTGACTTATACTATTAGTTTCCATAACAAAATAATGTTTTCATTTAATTTTGTCATCACTGAGTAAAAATGTATGAATATTAGTCCTATTTGTACTGTTTCTTCTAATTTTTATTGATTTGAATCGTTTAAAATAGTAAATAACAACTTTAAAAGGCTTTATACTATTCGATTTAATTATATTTTGACATCACTGAGAGAAAATTTATGAATATTAGTCCTGTTTATACTGTTTTTCAAAGTTTTTACTTATTTTATTTGCTTTAAAATTGCTTTAAACAACTTTAAATGGCCTAAATTTGACTTATACTATTAGTTTCCATAACAAAATAATGTTTTCATTTAATTTTGTCATCACTGAGTAAAAATGTATGGATATTAGTCCTGTTTGTACTGTTTTTCAAGGTTTTTACTTATTTTATTTGCTTTAAAATTGCTTTAAACAACTTTAAATGGCTTTATTATGACCTATACTATTAGTTTCCATAACGAAATAATGTTTTCATTTAATTTTGTCATCACTGAGTAAAAATGTATGAATATTAGTCCTATTTGTACTGTTTCTCCTAATTTTTATTGATTTGAATCGTTTAAAATAGTAAATAACAACTTTAAAAGGCTTTATACTATTCGATTTAATTATATTTTGTCATCACTGAGAGAAAATGTATGAATATTAGTCCTTTTTATACTGTTTTTCAAAGTTTTTACTTATTTTATTTGCTTTAAAATTGCTTTAAACAACTTTAAATGGCTTAAATTTGACTTATACTATTAGTTTCCATAACAAAATAATGTTTTCATTTAATTTTGTCATCACTGAGTAAAAATGTATGGATATTAGTCCTGTTTGTACTGTTTTTCAAGGTTTTTACTTATTTTATTTGCTTTAAAATTGCTTTAAACAACTTTAAATGGCTTTATTATGACCTATACTATTAGTTTCCATAACGAAATAATGTTTTCATTTAATTTTGTCATCACTGAGTAAAAATGTATGAATATTAGTCCTATTTGTACTGTTTCTTCTAATTTTTATTGATTTGAATCGTTTAAAATAGTAAATAACAACTTTAAAAGGCTTTATACTATTCGATTTAATTATATTTTGACATCACTGAGAGAAAATTTATGAATATTAGTCCTGTTTATACTGTTTTTCAAAGTTTTTACTTATTTTATTTGCTTTAAAATTGCTTTAAACAACTTTAAATGGCCTAAATTTGACTTATACTATTAGTTTCCATAACAAAATAATGTTTTCATTTAATTTTGTCATCACTGAGTAAAAATGTATGGATATTAGTCCTGTTTGTACTGTTTTTCAAGGTTTTTACTTATTTTATTTGCTTTAAAATTGCTTTAAACAACTTTAAATGGCTTTATTATGACCTATACTATTAGTTTCCATAACGAAATAATGTTTTCATTTAATTTAGTCATCACTGATTAAAAATGTATGAATATTAGTCCTATTTGTACTGTTTCTCCTAATTTTTATTGATTTGAATCGTTTAAAATAGTAAATAACAACTTTAAAAGGCTTTATACTATTCGATTTAATTATATTTTGTCATCACTGAGAGAAAATGTATGAATATTAGTCCTATTTGTACTGTTTCTTCTAATTTTTATTTATTTGAATCGTTTAAAATAGTAAATAACAACTTTAAAAGGCTTTATACTATTCGATTTAATTATATTTTGACATCACTGAGAGAAAATTTATGAATATTAGTCCTGTTTATACTGTTTTTCAAAGTTTTTACTTATTTTATTTGCTTTAAAATTGCTTAAAACAACTTTAAATGGCTTAAATTTGACTTATACTATTAGTTTCCATAACAAAATAATGTTTTCATTTAATTTTGTCATCACTGAGTAAAAATGTATGGATATTAGTCCTGTTTGTACTGTTTTTCAAGGTTTTTACTGATTTTATTTGCTTTGAAAATGCTTTAAACAATTTTAAATGGCATTATTATGACTTATACTATTAGTTTCAATAACGAAATAATGTTTTCATTTAATTTTGTCATCACTGAGAGAAAATGTATGAATATTAGTCCTATTTGTATTGTTTTTCTTAGTTTTTATTGATTTGATTCGTTTAAAATAGTAAATAATAACTTTAAAAGGCTTTATACTATTCGTTTTAATTATATTTTGACATCACTGAAAGAAAATGTTTGAATATTAGTCCTGTTTATACTGTTTTTCAAAGTTTTTACTGATTTTATTTGCTTTAAAATTGCTTAAAACAACTTTAAATGGCTTAAATTTGACTTATACTATTAGTTTCCATAACAAAATAATGTTTTCATTTAATTTTGTCATCACTGAGTAAAAATGTATGGATATTAGTCCTGTTTGTACTATTTTTCAAGGTTTTTACTGATTTTATTTGCTTTGAAAATGCTTTAAACAATTTTAAATGGCATTATTATGACTTATACTATTAGTTTCCATAACGAAATAATGTTTTCATTTAATTTTGTCATCACTGAGAGAAAATGTATGAATATTAGTCCTATTTGTACTGTTTCTTCTAATTTTTATTTATTTGAATCGTTTAAAATAGTAAATAACAACTTTAAAAGGCTTTATACTATTCGATTTAATTATATTTTGACATCACTGAGAGAAAATGTATGAATATTAGTCCTGTTTATACTGTTTTTCAAAGTTTTTACTTATTTTATTTGCTTTAAAATTGCTTTAAACAACTTTAAATGGCTTAAATTTGACTTGTACTATTAGTTTCTATAACAAAATAATGTTTTCATTTAATTTTGTCATCACTGAGTAAAAATGTATGGATATTAGTCCTGTTTGTACTGTTTTTCAAGGTTTTTACTGATTTTATTTGCTTTGAAAATGCTTTAAACAATTTTATATGGCATTATTATGACTTATACTATTAGTTTCCATAACGAAATAATGTTTTCATTTAATTTTGTCATCACTGAGAGAAAATGTATGAATATTAGTCCTATTTGTATTGTTTTTCTTAGTTTTTATTGATTTGATTCGTTTAAAATAGTAAATAACAACTTTAAAAGGCTTTATACTATTCGATTTAATTATATTTTGACATCACTGAAAGAAAATGTTTGAATATTAGTCCTGTTTATACTGTTTTTCAAAGTTTTAACTTATTTTATTTGCTTTAAAATTGCTTTAAACAACTTTAAATGGCTTAAATTTGACTTATACTATTAGTTTTTATAACAAAATAATGTTTTCATTTAATTTTGTCATCACTGAGTAAAAATGTATGGATATTAGTCCTGTTTGTACTATTTTTCAAGGTTTTTACTGATTTTATTTGCTTTGAAAATGCTTTAAACAATTTTAAATGGCATTATTATGACTTATACTATTAGTTTCCATAACGAAATAATGTTTTCATTTAGTTTTGTCATCACTGAGAGAAAATGTATGAATATTAGTCCTATTTGTACTGTTTCTTCTAATTTTTATTTATTTGAATCGTTTAAAATAGTAAATAACAACTTTAAAAGGCTTTATACTATTCGATTTAATTATATTTTGACATCACTGAGAGAAAATGTATGAATATTAGTCCTGTTTATACTGTTTTTCAAAGTTTTTACTTATTTTATTTGCTTTAAAATTGCTTTAAACAACTTTAAATGGCTTAAATTTGACTTGTACTATTAGTTTCCATAACAAAATAATGTTTTCATTAAATTTTGTCATCACTGAGTAAAAATGTATGGATATTAGTCCTGTTTGTACTGTTTTTCAAGGTTTTTACTGATTTTATTTGCTTTGAAAATGCTTTAAACAATTTTAAATGGCATTATTATGACTTATACTATTAGTTTTCATAACGAAATAATGTTTTCATTTAATTTTGTCATCACTGAGAGAAAATGTATGAATATTAGTCCTATTTGTACTGTTTCTTCTAATTTTTATTTATTTGAATCGTTTAAAATAGTAAATAACAACTTTAAAAGGCTTTATACTATTCGATTTAATTATATTTTGACATCACTGAGAGAAAATGTATGAATATTAGTCCTGTTTATACTGTTTTTCAAAGTTTTTACTTATTTTATTTGCTTTAAAATTGCTTTAAACAACTTTAAATGGCTTAAATTTGACTTGTACTATTAGTTTCCATAACAAAATAATGTTTTCATTTAATTTTGTCATCACTGATTAAAAAAGTATGGATATTAGTCCTGTTTGTACTGTTTTTCAAGGTTTTTACTGATTTTATTTGCTTTGAAATTGCTTTAAACAACTTTAAATGGCTTAAATTTGACTTATACTATTAGTTTCCATAACGAAATAATGTTTTCATTTAATTTTGTCATCACTGAGAGAAAATGTATGAATATTAGTCCTGTTTATACTGTTTTTCAAGGTTTTTACTTATTTTATTTGCTTTAAAATTGCTTTTAACAACTTTAAATGGCTTTATTATGACCTATGCTATTAGTTTCCATAACGAAATAATGTTTTCATTTAATTTTGTCATCACTGAGTAAAAATGTATGAATATTAGTCCTATTTGTACTGTTTCTCCTAATTTTTATTGATTTGAATCGTTTAAAATAGTAAATAACAACTTTAAAAGGCTTTATACTATTCGATTTAATTATATTTTGTCATCACTGAGAGAAAATGTATGAATATTAGTCCTGTTTATACTGTTTTTCAAGGTTTTTACTGATTTTATTTGCTTTGAAAATGCTTTAAACAATTTTATATGGCATTATTATGACTTATACTATTAGTTTCCATAACGAAATAATGTTTTCATTTAATTTTGTCATCACTGAGAGAAAATGTATGAATATTAGTCCTATTTGTATTGTTTTTCTTAGTTTTTATTGATTTGATTCGTTTAAAATAGTAAATAACAACTTTAAAAGGCTTTATACTATTCGATTTAATTATATTTTGACATCACTGAAAGAAAATGTTTGAATATTAGTCCTGTTTATACTGTTTTTCAAAGTTTTAACTTATTTTATTTGCTTTAAAATTGCTTTAAACAACTTTAAATGGCTTAAATTTGACTTATACTATTAGTTTTTATAACAAAATAATGTTTTCATTTAATTTTGTCATCACTGAGTAAAAATGTATGGATATTAGTCCTGTTTGTACTATTTTTCAAGGTTTTTACTGATTTTATTTGCTTTGAAAATGCTTTAAACAATTTTAAATGGCATTATTATGACTTATACTATTAGTTTCCATAACGAAATAATGTTTTCATTTAGTTTTGTCATCACTGAGAGAAAATGTATGAATATTAGTCCTATTTGTACTGTTTCTTCTAATTTTTATTTATTTGAATCGTTTAAAATAGTAAATAACAACTTTAAAAGGCTTTATACTATTCGATTTAATTATATTTTGACATCACTGAGAGAAAATGTATGAATATTAGTCCTGTTTATACTGTTTTTCAAAGTTTTTACTTATTTTATTTGCTTTAAAATTGCTTTAAACAACTTTAAATGGCTTAAATTTGACTTGTACTATTAGTTTCCATAACAAAATAATGTTTTCATTAAATTTTGTCATCACTGAGTAAAAATGTATGGATATTAGTCCTGTTTGTACTGTTTTTCAAGGTTTTTACTGATTTTATTTGCTTTGAAAATGCTTTAAACAATTTTAAATGGCATTATTATGACTTATACTATTAGTTTTCATAACGAAATAATGTTTTCATTTAATTTTGTCATCACTGAGAGAAAATGTATGAATATTAGTCCTATTTGTACTGTTTCTTCTAATTTTTATTTATTTGAATCGTTTAAAATAGTAAATAACAACTTTAAAAGGCTTTATACTATTCGATTTAATTATATTTTGACATCACTGAGAGAAAATGTATGAATATTAGTCCTGTTTATACTGTTTTTCAAAGTTTTTACTTATTTTATTTGCTTTAAAATTGCTTTAAACAACTTTAAATGGCTTAAATTTGACTTGTACTATTAGTTTCCATAACAAAATAATGTTTTCATTTAATTTTGTCATCACTGATTAAAAAAGTATGGATATTAGTCCTGTTTGTACTGTTTTTCAAGGTTTTTACTGATTTTATTTGCTTTGAAATTGCTTTAAACAACTTTAAATGGCTTAAATTTGACTTATACTATTAGTTTCCATAACGAAATAATGTTTTCATTTAATTTTGTCATCACTGAGAGAAAATGTATGAATATTAGTCCTGTTTATACTGTTTTTCAAGGTTTTTACTTATTTTATTTGCTTTAAAATTGCTTTTAACAACTTTAAATGGCTTTATTATGACCTATGCTATTAGTTTCCATAACGAAATAATGTTTTCATTTAATTTTGTCATCACTGAGTAAAAATGTATGAATATTAGTCCTATTTGTACTGTTTCTCCTAATTTTTATTGATTTGAATCGTTTAAAATAGTAAATAACAACTTTAAAAGGCTTTATACTATTCGATTTAATTATATTTTGTCATCACTGAGAGAAAATGTATGAATATTAGTCCTGTTTATACTGTTTTTCAAAGTTTTTACTTATTTTATTTGCTTTAAAATTGCTTTAAACAACTTTAAATGGCTTAAATTTGACTTATACTATTAGTTTCCATAACAAAATAATGTTTTCATTTAATTTTGTCATCACTGAGAGAAAATGTATGAATATTAGTCCTATTTGTACTGTTTTACAAGGTTTTTACTGATTTTATTTGCTTTAAAATTGCTTTAAACAACTTTAAATGGCTTAAATTTGACTTATACTATTAGTTTCCATAACAAAATAATGTTTTCATTTAATTTTGTCATCACTGAGTAAAAATGTATGAATATTAGTCCTATTTGTACTGTTTCTTCTAATTTTTATTGATTTGAATCGTTTAAAATAGTAAATAACAATTTTAAAAGGCTTTATACTATTCGATTTAATTATATTTTGACATCACTGAGAGAAAATTTATGAATATTAGTCCTGTTTATACTGTTTTTCAAAGTTTTTACTTATTTTATTTGCTTTAAAATTGCTTTAAACAACTTTAAATGGCCTAAATTTGACTTATACTATTAGTTTCCATAACAAAATAATGTTTTCATTTAATTTTGTCATCACTGAGTAAAAATGTATGGATATTAGTCCTGTTTGTACTGTTTTTCAAGGTTTTTACTTATTTTATTTGCTTTAAAATTGCTTTAAACAACTTTAAATGGCTTTATTATGACCTATACTATTAGTTTCCATAACGAAATAATGTTTTCATTTAATTTTGTCATCACTGAGTAAAAATGTATGAATATTAGTCCTATTTGTACTGTTTCTCCTAATTTTTATTGATTTGAATCGTTTAAAATAGTAAATAACAACTTTAAAAGGCTTTATACTATTCGATTTAATTATATTTTGTCATCACTGAGAGAAAATGTATGAATAGTACTCCTATTTGTACTGTTTTTCTTAGTTTTTATTGATTTGAATTGTTTAAAATAGTAAATAACAACTTTAAAAGGCTTTATACTATTCGATTTAATTATATTTTGTCATCAAAGAGAGAAAATGTATGAATATTAGTTCTATTTGTACTGTTTCTCTTAGTTTTTATTGATTTGAATCGTTTAAAATAGTAAATAACAACTTTAAAAGGCTTTATACTATTCGATTTAATTATATTTTGTCATCACTGAGAAAAAATGTATGAATATTAGTCCTGTTTATACTGTTTTTCAAAGTTTTTACTTATTTTATTTGCTTTAAAATTGCTTTAAACAACTTTAAATGGCTTAAATTTGACTTATACTATTAGTTTCCATAACAAAATATTGTTTTCATTTAATTTTGTCATCACTGAGTAAAAATGTATGGATATTATTCCTGTTTGTACTGTTTTTCAAGGTTTTTACTGATTTTATTTGCTTTAAACTTCTTTAAATGGCATTATTATGACTTATACTATTAAATTCCATAACGAAATAATGTTTTCATTTAATTTTGTCATCACTGAGAGAAAATGTATGAATATTAGTCCTGTTTATACTGTTTTTCAAAGTTTTTACTTATTTTATTTGCTTTAAAATTGCTTTAAACTTCTTTAAATGGCATTATTATGACTTATACTATAAGTTTCCATAACAAAATAATGTTTTCATTTAATTTTGTCATCACTGAGTAAAAATGTATGAATATTAGTCCTATTTGTACTGTTTCTTCTAATTTTTATTTATTTGAATCGTTTAAAATAGTAAATAACAACTTTAAAAGGCTTTATACTATTCGATTTAATTATATTTTGACATCACTGAGAGAAAATTTATGAATATTAGTCCTGTTTATACTGTTTTTCAAAGTTTTTACGTATTTTATTTGCTTTAAAATTGCTTAAAACAACTTTAAATGGCTTAAATTTGACTTATACTATTAGTTTCCATAACAAAATAATGTTTTCATTTAATTTTGTCATCACTGAGTAAAAATGTATGGATATTGATCCTGTTTGTACTGTTTTTCAAGGTTTTTACTGATTTTATTTGCTTTGAAAATGCTTTAAACAATTTTAAATGGCATTATTATGACTTATACTATTAGTTTCCATAACGAAATAATGTTTTCATTTAATTTTGTCATCACTGAGAGAAAATGTATGAATATTAGTCCTATTTGTATTGTTTTTCTTAGTTTTTATTGATTTGATTCGTTTAAAATAGTAAATAACAACTTTAAAAGGCTTTATACTATTCGATTTAATTATATTTTGACATCACTGAAAGAAAATGTTTGAATATTAGTCCTGTTTATACTGTTTTTCAAAGTTTTTACTGATTTTATTTGCTTTAAAATTGCTTAAAACAACTTTAAATGGCTTAAATTTGACTTATACTATTAGTTTCCATAACAAAATAATGTTTTCATTTAATTTTGTCATCACTGAGTAAAAATGTATGGATATTAGTCCTGTTTGTACTATTTTTCAAGGTTTTTACTGATTTTATTTGCTTTGAAAATGCTTTAAACAATTTTAAATGGCATTATTATGACTTATACTATTAGTTTCCATAACGAAATAATGTTTTCATTTAATTTTGTCATCACTGAGAGAAAATGTATGAATATTAGTCCTATTTGTACTGTTTCTTCTAATTTTTATTTATTTGAATCGTTTAAAATAGTAAATAACAACTTTAAAAGGCTTTATACTATTCGATTTAATTATATTTTGACATCACTGAGAGAAAATGTATGAATATTAGTCCTGTTTGTACTGTTTTTCAAAGTTTTTACTTATTTTATTTGCTTTAAAATTGCTTTAAACAACTTTAAATGGCTTAAATTTGACTTGTACTATTAGTTTCCATAACAAAATAATGTTTTCATTTAATTTTGTCATCACTGAGTAAAAATGTATGGATATTAGTCCTGTTTGTACTATTTTTCAAGGTTTTTACTGATTTTATTTGCTTTGAAAATGCTTTAAACAATTTTAAATGGCATTATTATGACTTATACTATTAGTTTCCATAACGAAATAATGTTTTCATTTAATTTTGTCATCACTGAGAGAAAATGTATGAATATTAGTCCTATTTGTACTGTTTCTTCTAATTTTTATTTATTTGAATCGTTTAAAATAGTAAATAACAACTTTAAAAGGCTTTATACTATTCGATTTAATTATATTTTGACATCACTGAGAGAAAATGTATGAATATTAGTCCTGTTTATACTGTTTTTCAAAGTTTTTACTTATTTTATTTGCTTTAAAATTGCTTTAAACAACTTTAAATGGCTTAAATTTGACTTGTACTATTAGTTTCCATAACAAAATAATGTTTTCATTTAATTTTGTCATCACTGAGTAAAAATGTATGGATATTAGTCCTGTTTGTACTGTTTTTCAAGGTTTTTACTGATTTTATTTGCTTTGAAAATGCTTTAAACAATTTTAAATGGCATTATTATGACTTATACTATTAGTTTCCATAACGAAATAATGTTTTCATTTAATTTTGTCATCACTGAGAGAAAATGTATGAATATTAGTCCTATTTGTATTGTTTTTCTTAGTTTTTATTGATTTGATTCGTTTAAAATAGTAAATAACAACTTTAAAAGGCTTTATACTATTCGATTTAATTATATTTTGACATCACTGAAAGAAAATGTTTGAATATTAGTCCTGTTTATACTGTTTTTCAAAGTTTTAACTTATTTTATTTGCTTTAAAATTGCTTTAAACAACTTTAAATGGCTTAAATTTGACTTATACTATTAGTTTCCATAACAAAATAATGTTTTCATTTAATTTTGTCATCACTGAGTAATAATGTATGGATATTAGTCCTGTTTGTACTATTTTTCAAGGTTTTTACTGATTTTATTTGCTTTGAAAATGCTTTAAACAATTTTAAATGGCATTATTATGACTTATACTATTAGTTTCCATAACGAAATAATGTTTTCATTTAATTTTGTCATCACTGAGAGAAAATGTATGAATATTAGTCCTATTTGTACTGTTTCTTCTAATTTTTATTTATTTGAATCGTTTAAAATAGTAAATAACAACTTTAAAAGGCTTTATACTATTCGATTTAATTATATTTTGACATCACTGAGAGAAAATGTATGAATATTAGTCCTGTTTATACTGTTTTTCAAAGTTTTTACTTATTTTATTTGCTTTAAAATTGCTTAAAACAACTTTAAATGGCCTAAATTTGATTTATACTATTAGTTTCCATAACAAACTAATGTTTTCATTTAATTTTGTCATCACTGAGTAATAATGTATGGATATTAGTCCTGTTTGTACTGTTTTTCAAGGTTTTTACTGATTTTATTTGCTTTGAAATTGCTTTAAACAACTTTAAATGGCATTATTATGACTTATACTATTAGTTTCCATAACGAAATAATGTTTTCATTTAATTTTGTCATCACTGAGAGAAAATGTATGAATATTAGTCCTATTTGTATTGTTTTTCTTAGTTTTTATTGATTTGATTCGTTTAAAATGCTAAATAACAACTTTAAAAGGCTTTATACTATTCGATTTAATTATATTTTGACATCACTGAAAGAAAATGTTTGAATATTAGTCCTGTTTATACTGTTTTTCAAAGTTTTAACTTATTTTATTTGCTTTAAAATTGCTTAAAACAACTTTAAATGGCTTAAATTTGACTTATACTATTAGTTTCCATAACAAAATAATGTTTTCATTTAATTTTGTCATCACTGAGTAAAAATGTATGGATATTAGTCATGTTTGTACTGTTTTTCAAGGTTTTTACTGATTTTATTTGCTTTGAAAATGCTTTAAACAATTTTAAATGGCATTATTATGACTTATACTATTAGTTTCCATAACGAAATAATGTTTTCATTTAATTTTGTCATCACTGAGAGAAAATGTATGAATATTAGTCCTATTTGTACTGTTTCTTCTAATTTTTATTTATTTGAATCGTTTAAAATAGTAAATAACAACTTTAAAAGGCTTTATACTATTCGATTTAATTATATTTTGACATCACTGAGAGAAAATGTATGAATATTAGTTCTGTTTATACTGTTTTTCAAAGTTTTTACTTATTTTATTTGCTTTAAAATTGCTTAAAACAACTTTAAATGGCCTAAATTTGACTTATACTATTAGTTTCCATAACAAAATAATGTTTTCATTTAATTTTGTCATCACTGAGTAATAATGTATGGATATAAGTCCTGTTTGTACTGTTTTTCAAGGTTTTTACTGATTTTATTTGCTTTAAACTTCTTTAAATGGCATTATTATGACTTATACTATTAAATTCCATAACGAAATAATGTTTTCATTTAATTTTGTCATCACTGAGAGAAAATGTATGAATATTAGTCCTGTTTATACTGTTTTTCAAGGTTTTTACTTATTTTATTTGCTTTAAAATTGCTTTTAACAACTTTAAATGGCTTTATTATGACCTATGCTATTAGTTTCCATAACAAAATATTGTTTTCATTTAATTTTGTCATCACTGAGTAAAAATGTATGGATATTATTCCTGTTTGTACTGTTTTTCAAGGTTTTTACTGATTTTATTTGCTTTAAACTTCTTTAAATGGCATTATTATGACTTATACTATTAAATTCCATAACGAAATAATGTTTTCATTTAATTTTGTCATCACTGAGAGAAAATGTATGAATATTAGTCCTGTTTATACTGTTTTTCAAAGTTTTTACTTATTTTATTTGCTTTAAAATTGCTTTAAACTTCTTTAAATGGCATTATTATGACTTATACTATAAGTTTCCATAACAAAATAATGTTTTCATTTAATTTTGTCATCACTGAGTAAAAATGTATGAATATTAGTCCTATTTGTACTGTTTCTTCTAATTTTTATTTATTTGAATCGTTTAAAATAGTAAATAACAACTTTAAAAGGCTTTATACTATTCGATTTAATTATATTTTGACATCACTGAGAGAAAATTTATGAATATTAGTCCTGTTTATACTGTTTTTCAAAGTTTTTACGTATTTTATTTGCTTTAAAATTGCTTAAAACAACTTTAAATGGCTTAAATTTGACTTATACTATTAGTTTCCATAACAAAATAATGTTTTCATTTAATTTTGTCATCACTGAGTAAAAATGTATGGATATTGATCCTGTTTGTACTGTTTTTCAAGGTTTTTACTGATTTTATTTGCTTTGAAAATGCTTTAAACAATTTTAAATGGCATTATTATGACTTATACTATTAGTTTCCATAACGAAATAATGTTTTCATTTAATTTTGTCATCACTGAGAGAAAATGTATGAATATTAGTCCTATTTGTATTGTTTTTCTTAGTTTTTATTGATTTGATTCGTTTAAAATAGTAAATAACAACTTTAAAAGGCTTTATACTATTCGATTTAATTATATTTTGACATCACTGAAAGAAAATGTTTGAATATTAGTCCTGTTTATACTGTTTTTCAAAGTTTTTACTGATTTTATTTGCTTTAAAATTGCTTAAAACAACTTTAAATGGCTTAAATTTGACTTATACTATTAGTTTCCATAACAAAATAATGTTTTCATTTAATTTTGTCATCACTGAGTAAAAATGTATGGATATTAGTCCTGTTTGTACTATTTTTCAAGGTTTTTACTGATTTTATTTGCTTTGAAAATGCTTTAAACAATTTTAAATGGCATTATTATGACTTATACTATTAGTTTCCATAACGAAATAATGTTTTCATTTAATTTTGTCATCACTGAGAGAAAATGTATGAATATTAGTCCTATTTGTACTGTTTCTTCTAATTTTTATTTATTTGAATCGTTTAAAATAGTAAATAACAACTTTAAAAGGCTTTATACTATTCGATTTAATTATATTTTGACATCACTGAGAGAAAATGTATGAATATTAGTCCTGTTTGTACTGTTTTTCAAAGTTTTTACTTATTTTATTTGCTTTAAAATTGCTTTAAACAACTTTAAATGGCTTAAATTTGACTTGTACTATTAGTTTCCATAACAAAATAATGTTTTCATTTAATTTTGTCATCACTGAGTAAAAATGTATGGATATTAGTCCTGTTTGTACTATTTTTCAAGGTTTTTACTGATTTTATTTGCTTTGAAAATGCTTTAAACAATTTTAAATGGCATTATTATGACTTATACTATTAGTTTCCATAACGAAATAATGTTTTCATTTAATTTTGTCATCACTGAGAGAAAATGTATGAATATTAGTCCTATTTGTACTGTTTCTTCTAATTTTTATTTATTTGAATCGTTTAAAATAGTAAATAACAACTTTAAAAGGCTTTATACTATTCGATTTAATTATATTTTGACATCACTGAGAGAAAATGTATGAATATTAGTCCTGTTTATACTGTTTTTCAAAGTTTTTACTTATTTTATTTGCTTTAAAATTGCTTTAAACAACTTTAAATGGCTTAAATTTGACTTGTACTATTAGTTTCCATAACAAAATAATGTTTTCATTTAATTTTGTCATCACTGAGTAAAAATGTATGGATATTAGTCCTGTTTGTACTGTTTTTCAAGGTTTTTACTGATTTTATTTGCTTTGAAAATGCTTTAAACAATTTTAAATGGCATTATTATGACTTATACTATTAGTTTCCATAACGAAATAATGTTTTCATTTAATTTTGTCATCACTGAGAGAAAATGTATGAATATTAGTCCTATTTGTATTGTTTTTCTTAGTTTTTATTGATTTGATTCGTTTAAAATAGTAAATAACAACTTTAAAAGGCTTTATACTATTCGATTTAATTATATTTTGACATCACTGAAAGAAAATGTTTGAATATTAGTCCTGTTTATACTGTTTTTCAAAGTTTTAACTTATTTTATTTGCTTTAAAATTGCTTTAAACAACTTTAAATGGCTTAAATTTGACTTATACTATTAGTTTCCATAACAAAATAATGTTTTCATTTAATTTTGTCATCACTGAGTAATAATGTATGGATATTAGTCCTGTTTGTACTATTTTTCAAGGTTTTTACTGATTTTATTTGCTTTGAAAATGCTTTAAACAATTTTAAATGGCATTATTATGACTTATACTATTAGTTTCCATAACGAAATAATGTTTTCATTTAATTTTGTCATCACTGAGAGAAAATGTATGAATATTAGTCCTATTTGTACTGTTTCTTCTAATTTTTATTTATTTGAATCGTTTAAAATAGTAAATAACAACTTTAAAAGGCTTTATACTATTCGATTTAATTATATTTTGACATCACTGAGAGAAAATGTATGAATATTAGTCCTGTTTATACTGTTTTTCAAAGTTTTTACTTATTTTATTTGCTTTAAAATTGCTTAAAACAACTTTAAATGGCCTAAATTTGATTTATACTATTAGTTTCCATAACAAACTAATGTTTTCATTTAATTTTGTCATCACTGAGTAATAATGTATGGATATTAGTCCTGTTTGTACTGTTTTTCAAGGTTTTTACTGATTTTATTTGCTTTGAAATTGCTTTAAACAACTTTAAATGGCATTATTATGACTTATACTATTAGTTTCCATAACGAAATAATGTTTTCATTTAATTTTGTCATCACTGAGAGAAAATGTATGAATATTAGTCCTATTTGTATTGTTTTTCTTAGTTTTTATTGATTTGATTCGTTTAAAATGCTAAATAACAACTTTAAAAGGCTTTATACTATTCGATTTAATTATATTTTGACATCACTGAAAGAAAATGTTTGAATATTAGTCCTGTTTATACTGTTTTTCAAAGTTTTAACTTATTTTATTTGCTTTAAAATTGCTTAAAACAACTTTAAATGGCTTAAATTTGACTTATACTATTAGTTTCCATAACAAAATAATGTTTTCATTTAATTTTGTCATCACTGAGTAAAAATGTATGGATATTAGTCATGTTTGTACTGTTTTTCAAGGTTTTTACTGATTTTATTTGCTTTGAAAATGCTTTAAACAATTTTAAATGGCATTATTATGACTTATACTATTAGTTTCCATAACGAAATAATGTTTTCATTTAATTTTGTCATCACTGAGAGAAAATGTATGAATATTAGTCCTATTTGTACTGTTTCTTCTAATTTTTATTTATTTGAATCGTTTAAAATAGTAAATAACAACTTTAAAAGGCTTTATACTATTCGATTTAATTATATTTTGACATCACTGAGAGAAAATGTATGAATATTAGTTCTGTTTATACTGTTTTTCAAAGTTTTTACTTATTTTATTTGCTTTAAAATTGCTTAAAACAACTTTAAATGGCCTAAATTTGACTTATACTATTAGTTTCCATAACAAAATAATGTTTTCATTTAATTTTGTCATCACTGAGTAATAATGTATGGATATAAGTCCTGTTTGTACTGTTTTTCAAGGTTTTTACTGATTTTATTTGCTTTGAAATTGCTTTAAACAACTTTAAATGGCATTATTATGACTTATACTATTAGTTTCCATAACGAAATAATGTTTTCATTTAATTTTGTCATCACTGAGAGAAAATGTATGAATATTAGTCCTATTTGTATTGTTTTTCTTAGTTTTTATTGATTTGATTCGTTTAAAATGCTAAATAACAACTTTAAAAGGCTTTATACTATTCGATTTAATTATATTTTGACATCACTGAAAGAAAATGTTTGAATATTAGTCCTGTTTATACTGTTTTTCAAAGTTTTAACTTATTTTATTTGCTTTAAAATTGCTTAAAACAACTTTAAATGGCTTAAATTTGACTTATACTATTAGTTTTCATAACAAAATAATGTTTTCATTTAATTTTGTCATCAATGAGTAAAAATGTATGGATATTAGTCCTGTTTGTACTGTTTTTCAAAGTTTTTACTGATTTTATTTGCTTTTAAAATGCTTTAAACAATTTTAAATGGCATTATTATGACTTATACTATTAGTTTCCATAACGAAATAATGTTTTCATTTAATTTTGTCATCACTGAGAGAAAATGTATGAATATTAGTCCTATTTGTACTGTTTCTTCTAATTTTTATTTATTTGAATCGTTTAAAATAGTAAATAACAACTTTAAAAGGCTTTATACTATTCGATTTAATTATATTTTGACATCACTGAGAGAAAATGTATGAATATTAGTCCTGTTTATACTGTTTTTCAAAGTTTTTACTTATTTTATTTGCTTTAAAATTGCTTTAAACAACTTTAAATGGCTTAAATTTGACTTGTACTATTAGTTTCCATAACAAAATAATGTTTTCATTTAATTTTGTCATCACTGAGTAAAAATGTATGGATATTAGTCCTGTTTGTACTGTTTTTCAAGGTTTTTACTGATTTTATTTGCTTTGAAAATGCTTTAAACAATTTTAAATGGCATTATTATGACTTATACTATTAGTTTCCATAACGAAATAATGTTTTCATTTAATTTTGTCATCACTGAGAGAAAATGTATGAATATTAGTCCTATTTGTATTGTTTTTCTTAGTTTTTATTGATTTGATTCGTTTAAAATAGTAAATAACAACTTTAAAAGGCTTTATACTATTCGATTTAATTATATTTTGACATCACTGAAAGAAAATGTTTGAATATTAGTCCTGTTTATACTGTTTTTCAAAGTTTTAACTTATTTTATTTGCTTTAAAATTGCTTTAAACAACTTTAAATGGCTTAAATTTGACTTATACTATTAGTTTCCATAACAAAATAATGTTTTCATTTAATTTTGTCATCACTGAGTAAAAATGTATGGATATTAGTCCTGTTTGTACTATTTTTCAAGGTTTTTACTGATTTTATTTGCTTTGAAAATGCTTTAAACAATTTTAAATGGCATTATTATGACTTATACTATTAGTTTCCATAACGAAATAATGTTTTCATTTAATTTTGTCATCACTGAGAGAAAATGTATGAATATTAGTCCTATTTGTACTGTTTCTTCTAATTTTTATTTATTTGAATCGTTTAAAATAGTAAATAACAACTTTAAAAGGCTTTATACTATTCGATTTAATTATATTTTGACATCACTGAGAGAAAATGTATGAATATTAGTCCTGTTTATACTGTTTTTCAAAGTTTTTACTTATTTTATTTGCTTTAAAATTGCTTAAAACAACTTTAAATGGCCTAAATTTGATTTATATTATTAGTTTCCATAACAAACTAATGTTTTCATTTAATTTTGTCATCACTGAGTAATAATGTATGGATATTAGTCCTGTTTGTACTGTTTTTCAAGGTTTTTACTGATTTTATTTGCTTTGAAATTGCTTTAAACAACTTTAAATGGCATTATTATGACTTATACTATTAGTTTCCATAACGAAATAATGTTTTCATTTAATTTTGTCATCACTGAGAGAAAATGTATGAATATTAGTCCTATTTGTATTGTTTTTCTTAGTTTTTATTGATTTGATTCGTTTAAAATGCTAAATAACAACTTTAAAAGGCTTTATACTATTCGATTTAATTATATTTTGACATCACTGAAAGAAAATGTTTGAATATTAGTCCTGTTTATACTGTTTTTCAAAGTTTTAACTTATTTTATTTGCTTTAAAATTGCTTTAAACAACTTTAAATGGCTTAAATTTGACTTATACTATTAGTTTCCATAACAAAATAATGTTTTCATTTAATTTTGTCATCACTGAGTAAAAATGTATGGATATTAGTCCTGTTTGTACTGTTTTTCAAGGTTTTTACTGATTTTATTTGCTTTGAAAATGCTTTAAACAATTTTAAATGGCATTATTATGACTTATACTATTAGTTTCCATAACGAAATAATGTTTTCATTTAATTTTGTCATCACTGAGAGAAAATGTATGAATATTAGTCCTATTTGTACTGTTTCTTCTAATTTTTATTTATTTGAATCGTTTAAAATAGTAAATAACAACTTTAAAAGGCTTTATACTATTCGATTTAATTATATTTTGACATCACTGAGAGAAAATGTATGAATATTAGTTCTGTTTATACTGTTTTTCAAAGTTTTTACTTATTTTATTTGCTTTAAAATTGCTTAAAACAACTTTAAATGGCCTAAATTTGACTTATACTATTAGTTTCCATAACAAAATAATGTTTTCATTTAATTTTGTCATCACTGAGTAATAATGTATGGATATAAGTCCTGTTTGTACTGTTTTTCAAGGTTTTTACTGATTTTATTTGCTTTGAAATTGCTTTAAACAACTTTAAATGGCATTATTATGACTTATACTATTAGTTTCCATAACGAAATAATGTTTTCATTTAATTTTGTCATCACTGAGAGAAAATGTATGAATATTAGTCCTATTTGTATTGTTTTTCTTAGTTTTTATTGATTTGATTCGTTTAAAATGCTAAATAACAACTTTAAAAGGCTTTATACTATTCGATTTAATTATATTTTGACATCACTGAAAGAAAATGTTTGAATATTAGTCCTGTTTATACTGTTTTTCAAAGTTTTAACTTATTTTATTTGCTTTAAAATTGCTTTAAACAACTTTAAATGGCTTAAATTTGACTTATACTATTAGTTTTCATAACAAAATAATGTTTTCATTTAATTTTGTCATCACTGAGTAAAAATGTATGGATATTAGTCCTGTTTGTACTGTTTTTCAAAGTTTTTACTGATTTTATTTGCTTTTAAAATGCTTTAAACAATTTTAAATGGCATTATTATGACTTATACTATTAGTTTCCATAACGAAATAATGTTTTCATTTAATTTTGTCATCACTGAGAGAAAATGTATGAATATTAGTCCTATTTGTATTGTTTTTCTTAGTTTTTATTGATTTGATTCGTTTAAAATAGTAAATAACAACTTTAAAAGGCTTTATACTATTCGATTTAATTATATTTTGACATCACTGAAAGAAAATGTTTGAATATTAGTCCTGTTTATACTGTTTTTCAAAGTTTTAACTTATTTTATTTGCTTTAAAATTGCTTTAAACAACTTTAAATGGCTTAAATTTGACTTATACTATTAGTTTCCATAACAAAATAATGTTTTCATTTAATTTTGTCATCACTGAGTAATAATGTATGGATATTAGTCCTGTTTGTACTGTTTTTCAAGGTTTTTACTGATTTTATTTGCTTTGAAATTGCTTTAAACAACTTTAAATGGCATTATTATGACTTATACTATTAGTTTCCATAACGAAATAATGTTTTCATTTAATTTTGTCATCACTGAGAGAAAATGTATGAATATTAGTCCTATTTGTATTGTTTTTCTTAGTTTTTATTGATTTGATTCGTTTAAAATGCTAAATAACAACTTTAAAAGGCTTTATACTATTCGATTTAATTATATTTTGACATCACTGAAAGAAAATGTTTGAATATTAGTCCTGTTTATACTGTTTTTCAAAGTTTTAACTTATTTTATTTGCTTTAAAATTGCTTTAAACAACTTTAAATGGCTTAAATTTGACTTATACTATTAGTTTCCATAACAAAATAATGTTTTCATTTAATTTTGTCATCACTGAGTAAAAATGTATGGATATTAGTCCTGTTTGTACTGTTTTTCAAGGTTTTTACTGATTTTATTTGCTTTGAAAATGCTTTAAACAATTTTAAATGGCATTATTATGACTTATACTATTAGTTTCCATAACGAAATAATGTTTTCATTTAATTTTGTCATCACTGAGAGAAAATGTATGAATATTAGTCCTATTTGTACTGTTTCTTCTAATTTTTATTTATTTGAATCGTTTAAAATAGTAAATAACAACTTTAAAAGGCTTTATACTATTCGATTTAATTATATTTTGACATCACTGAGAGAAAATGT